>JAZGTH010000091.1:672500-795000 GCA_036877525.1 Chromobotia macracanthus | reverse complement strand
ATAAAACCAGTCTTTTCTTGTCTCTGCTAAAGCATACGCTTAAACCATCTACAGTCTGTTTTCTAGACTAATCTGCCACCAAGCTGGTCAGTTTGGTTTTCTTTCATGATTTATCAGGTCAGGCAGGAAGGACAAC
Organism: Chromobotia macracanthus; assembly: GCA_036877525.1. NCBI lineage: Eukaryota > Metazoa > Chordata > Actinopteri > Cypriniformes > Botiidae > Chromobotia > Chromobotia macracanthus. The sequence goes on along the minus strand of JAZGTH010000091.1, from coordinate 794,864 downwards.
TAGCAGCAGACGATCACTGTTTCCTCAGAGGTGTTTGTTTGTGTGCTTCTCCCCTGGTCTTCTCTCATCCCGCTCCATCATTATTCTGTAGGAGAGTTACTTGGCACAAGGACAACATTTACCATAATATATGCATGAATGTCATCAGTTTTTGAACAGCGGCTCTGATTTTAGCCTCACACACACTTGAGTCTCTACAGAGACCCAGCTGGAAAAAAGAAAGTTGTTTAGAAGTTTATGAGCATATCTGCATGTGTTATGCATGAGGATGGAGGGTTTATATGCAGTTTTCTGGCCTTTACTCTCACTCTGAGGTTGTGTGATTTACAGTCTCGCTAAAGATGAAAATATTACTCAATAAAAGCCTGTGAGAGGAGAGAGCTGCATTCACTCCAGGATCAATTTGAATCTGAATGGAGATTTAGACAGAGGGTTGTGTTCCCTGCAGACCATCAGAAGACTGGATAAAGAAGAAAAAGGATGGAGAAGAAAGAAAAGGGAATTGTGTGGGTGGGTGAGAATATATAGGTAAAATAAAAACTTCTCTTGAAATGTGCCTCTCTTCTCCTGTGCAATTATTTATAATAAACTTATTACACCTTGTGCTGTCTTGTCTTTGCTGCCATGGAGACAAGCAACTTCCAGTTGGCATCATAGTCAGTAACAGCACTTTTAGATTCTCAACACAGTAATTATATAACAGATAGTTGAGTTTTATTTTTAATGTACAAATAGCTAATGCCCAAAGTGTAGTGCAGACCTGGATTGAAAGTAGTTCAACATCACACAGCACTTTTAGGATGCTTGGTGTTAATTTCCATTATTCATTTAGCACATTTACAATGAAGTCTCCTTTACTCTTAAATATGGGATTTAAGTGTCATATGAGCAGAGCAAACGATTGGATGCTGGTAGTGATTAAGAGACTCAACAGCCAATCAAACGTCATGGGTGGAGAAGCCTAGTCTCTTCAGCAGGACAAACTGAATGAAGAGTGTGTAGCATGTATCAGTCCTGATCAACAGCTGTGAATGTGCAGAGCTGTAAAACTCAGTCCCTCAGCAGGTGGCTTTTGTCTGATGAAGTGTAGACCACAATCTACACACACCTCATCTCTCTCATCTGTTAAACACACTCATTACAGCAGTTTCTGAGTCAAATTCATGAAAGAGGATTCATCCAAATCATATTCATTCAAGGCAATTCACCCAAATCAGATTCACTGAAGGCGATTAACTCATTCATTTGTTCTCCATAAGATAACAAAAAACAAAAATACTGAAAATATATTCAGAGTGAAAAAGTCCTGGACATTTATATTTTCTGAAGATGTTGCCATGGTGTTGCTATGTGGTTGCTAAGGTGTTTTGGTGGTTGCCACCTGTTCTGGGTGTTTTTTTGGTTCTGCTTATGTATTTTGTGTGTTTGCTAGTACTCACTTAAGTCCCAAGAGCCCAATCTCTGTGATATTCTACTCTGTAGACACTCACAACTTATTCAATGAAAGTTTATAGGATATGTTTTCACCCATGAGGAAACGTCATGTCAAGAGCAAGAGAGTGGTGTGGGGCGGTTCTGCACTGGAGATTAATGCTCAGACTTACAGGAGTGATAACATGATGAATCCTGTTTATGAAGAATTGTGACACCAACAGAACACTAACAGACAGACCGAAAGTATGAAGCAGTGAAAGACAGAAAGAAGCCGACTGTCAGTCCCTGGTTAAATGTAGAATATACAAAACAAGTGAAGCAGAACAAGCGAATATTTCCAGCAGAGGAATCAAAACAAAGCTGTGGTACATTTGCAAACACACTGGGTGTGTGAGATTTACACTGTAATGCTCGGAACGCGTGTGAACGTAACTAGAGCAACAATCAGACAGTTATTTACTTGACATTGTTTCTTACTGCAAAAATGTGGATTTGTCAGGAATGAAAACCATTAAATATCCTCTCTCACTATAAAAGTACACACACAGACACACGTTAGGTTTCTTTGCTTTGTGGGGACCTTCTAAACCGAGTTTTATACTGTACAAACTGTATATTCTATCACAGAAACCATTTTATATAAAAAAAAATCATCTGGCATGTTTAATAATAAATGTCCCTCATAGGCAATGTAGGTGTGTGTGACCTTTACCACCCTTGTGGGAACATCTGGTCCCCACTATGTTAAAAAAAAAGCAAGAACACACACACACACGTTGGCATATGTTTAGACATAGTGATTTTTATACTGTACAAACTAACCCTACATATCTCCTAAATCCACTCACAGACAACTTTTGAAAACAGTGATTTGGTTTGTGAGGACATAGGAAGTGTGCACTGGAAGCATTGTTCATACAAAAGAAACTAAAAAACTCAAAAAAGACGTTGCGCCATCTAAATAAACGAGCCAGTCGCCAATTATTAATGTCAATACGTCACTGCAGAAGCTCTGGTTTCCATAGAAACAGCACCCTGACTGCACATGCACATTAGCTGCAGCAACCTGAATTTTAGGGTTATGGGTGACCACTAGTATGTGATTGTGAGGCATGTGTGTGATTGTGAGGTGTGTGTTTTGTTCTGGTATCTGACAAATAGTAATTGTTCATGTTACAAATTTAGATTTGCATTTTCAGAAGGAAATGGAACAGATGTCTAGGAACAGATAAAATATTGTGCACCAAAAAACTGTCTGAAGTGCAGCCTTGCTGCATACAATTGTATAAAAATGCCAAATAATATCTTGTGTTATTAATGTGATGAACTGCAGCTCCGGTTATTACTGTCTGTTTGCCTCCAGCTGTCTGAAGTGGTTAGCTGCTCCTTGCTGGTCTCCAGCCTCACCAGCATGAGTGCCTGAAAGCAGCTAAACACAGAGTAGTCCAAACAGCTTGATCGTCCAGAACAGTAGAACCACATCTCTCCCAACTGATCATGAGATCAGTCCTGTCCAAAAAGTCACTTCTGTGTCAGATATCTGATAACTGGAGTTTGTTCAGATCTCTAACCTGAGATGTTAACAAAAGTGATACCTTAGGCATTATAATGATCCCTTAGGGAAAGAGAGTAAAAAAAGAGAAAGAGAGGCTTTTAGGTTATTTAGTGTGATAAAACCATTAAATTCACTGTTCCATCAGATAGCATTTGTGTTACAGGATTGTGTTACTGTAGTGTGTGTGTCTGGGGGGGTGAATAGGGCTTATCCTAATGAAAGCTTTTGTCGCCCAACAGAGAACACTGTTCCTACCAACACACACCCTGATGGTTATCATGTATCATGATACTCACACGCACTGTTAATGATGTCGAGATAAAAACTTCACGATCTGATTCTCTCGATCTGAGTTTTCACCTGTGTGTGATGAATGTCAGTCTGCTTTAAAGTCTTGTGACGCGTCTGAACTGTATACAGTATATTAACTGTATATTAGTTCTGAAATGTGTTTGTTTACTCAGCTATACTTTGAGAATGTGTCAGGTCCTGACACAGGATCAGCTTTTCTGATGGACAGATACACTGACCAACTCCTTATAGCACCTGGTACCTTGTAGACATAACCCCCCCCTTCATACCTGGCACTTTTAGGCAGCTTCTGCTATTTCTGTGCAATAAACATGCAGACCTCTCATTATTGTGTCTCAGACTGAGACTGTCACAAAGCAACTGTCTAAGCTATATCTCAAGACACCCTTCAAGCTAACAGTTAAGCCTCTCTTAAAGAAAACACTTGGCAAACTACAAGCCCATTTCAAATACATAATTTATGTCTAAAATAATGGAAAAAGTCGTATCCACTCCACTGTGCTCCTGCTTATAGAGAAGTAATAGTTATGAATTTTTATATCAGGATTCAGGTCACATTATAGCACAGAACCTCCACTCATCAAAAATGATTTATTGTGCTCATGACAAATGATTTATTCTAGCATCGGACCAAGGCTGCATCTCGCTACTAGTTTAACCTGATCTTAGTGTTGAGTTCCTGACACCTGGCTCAAAGACTCTCACAATTTAAATGTAGATTAAAGACACTCTCAGAAGATCTCTTTAGCCAAGCACTCACATAATGCATCTCATAAACTTGTATTTCAATGACATCAGAAAAAATGCCAAAGATTATCTTGTGCTATTAATGTGATGAACTGCAGCTATGCTAATTACTGTCTGTTTGCCTCCAGTTTCTATCTTTGGATCCATGAGTAGCTACAGATCATAGCAGCTCCAGTGTGGATCCAGTATCTTGATGACTTCGGGTCCCCCAACACTGTGACACATGATAATAAAGAGATGACCAGCTTTGAAACGAAACGTATTGTGAAAAGCACTAAACAAATAAATGTGAATTTAATTGAACTGGAGATCCAAAACCAGTTTCTGAGCTAATGAGCGTTTCCTCAGTTTGGTACTGGCCCTCAATGGATGGAAATTTCATTTTGTTTAACATGGAGGAAATTATTTCCTTATTTTAAAACAGAGATAGAGAGAGAGAAGCACATGGGAATGAAATGATTTGGTGAAATTGCACAAGAGGTGTAACTGTATGTGATAATTTCTGAAAATTTTCACCTACGCTTATAGATAGTACTCCAAAGTCTTCAAAAGTGTCATATTTTTCACAAATGTGGATTTGCAGTTCCTTAGTTCACTTAGTAAAAATTGTGGTTTGTTCTTCACTCAGACTGCTGTATGTTTTTAGAATATATGTAGAAAGATCTGGAACATTGTGAGAATGCATAAATAAAGATACAAAGAGTTTTTGTAATGTCATGCATTTATGTCATGCGGTTTCATTCTTCAGATGGAGTTGGTGTGCTTGGGATAACAACAGTCTTTCTGGGGTCACGTCCCCAGAATCTGTTTCCAGTAGAAACTCGAACAGTATTTGGTCTGTCTTTATTCAAATCCCTCTGGAGATTTCAGGCCTGAAGAATTTGTAAACATCAGCACCTATTCATATCAACTGCAGCGAGCCAAGTGGTCTGACATAGCACAGAATCCTTTATCAGCCGGATCCCAGGAGCCCAACACCACACAACAACAGAATTCCACAGGAAGGAAGGAAGGGAGTGAGAGAGGGAGGGTGAAAAGAGAGAAAGGTGCTGAAAAGCTTGTTGGTAGCTGCAGTGAATCCCTCCCCAAACTTTATATGGCTGTGAAGGTCTCCAAATTCTCTGAATAGATCTCTGCACACGGTAAAAGCTCATATGAGGACACGTGTGTGTGTGTTATGAATGAGGTGCTGTATGTGGTCATAATTTAGTTTTCTAATTCATCCTAATTAACACTACAGGGAAGGTGCACAGCATTGTGGGATTTCACAGCTCCATTCACACGCAGACGTGCAGTTGTTTGTGTAGTGTGCTGTTTGTTGAGCTGAAATTTGATGAGGAAACAGTTCCTCTCTTGTGACCTTTGACCCTAAACATTCCATTACTATCGACTGTCTGAAGCAAAAATAGCAGCTCCTCCATCTCCAAAGAAACAGTATCAGATAATGTTGAAAATTCATGCTATCAGAAAGAGTGCCCTTAACAGCTGACATGGCTGTTAGCTTATTAATCTTAACCTGTTTTGGCATTTAAATGTTTAAGGTGAATTTGGTCTAAATATTGTGTAAAGTACATTTTTTAGTTAAGAAATTGGTAACATTAATATCAGTGAACTACATCAGTTAACTATGATGTAACAATGAGCAGTTCTTCTATAGCATGTACAACCCCAAATCAGAAAAAGTTGGGACAGGATGGAAAACACATTAAAAAGAAAGCAATGATTTCTAAATTTACTTTGACTTGTATTTCATTGCAGACAATACAACAGCACATTATTTAATGTGTTCCTCATGATTTTTATTGTTTTTTCTTCAAAAAAAAAAACCAATTTTGGTTCTTGCAACACATTTCAAAAAAAGTTGGAACAGGAGCAATTTAGGGCTAGTAATCAGGTAAATTGGTTAAATAATGATGTGATTTGAAACAGGTGATGTCAACAGGTGATTGTAATTATGATTTGGTACAAAAGCAGCATCCAAGAAAGGTCTAGTCCTTTAGGAGCAAAGATGGGCTGAGGATCGCCAGTTTGCCAACAAATATGTGAGAAAATTATTGAAATGTTTAAAAACAATGTTCCTCAAAGAAAGATGGGAAGACATTTGCTTATTTCACCTTCAACAGTGCATAACATAATTAAAAGATTCAAGGAATGTGGAGGAATTTCAGTGTGTAAAGGACAAGGGCGCAAGCCTAAGCTGAACAACCGTGCTCTCCGATCCCTCAGGCGGCACTGCATCAAGAATCGTCATTCATCTATAAGCAATATCAACACATGGGCTCAAGACTACTTTGGCAAACCTTGGTCAAGTACCACAATACGTAGTTACATCCACAAATGCCAGTTAAAACTGTACTGTGCCAAAAGGAAGCCCTATGTTAACAGTGTCCAGAAGAGCCGTCGACTTCTTTGGGCTCGGAGGCATCTGGGATGGACCATCACACAGTGGAAACGTGTACTGTGGTCAGATGAATCAGTATTTCAGGTGTTTTTTGGGAGAAATGGACGCGTGTGCTCTGGATCAAAGAAGAAAAGGATCATCCAGACTGTTACCAGCAACAAGTCCAAAAGCCAGGGTCTGTCATGGTATAGGGTTGTGTCAGTGCCCTTGGTAAAGGTAACTTGCACTTCTGTGATGGCACCATTAATGCTGAAAAGTACATAGAGGTTTTGGAGCACAATATGCTGCCTTCAAGAAGACATCTTTTCCAGGGACGTCCATGCATATTTCAACAAGATAATGCAAAACCACATTTTGCACACATTACAAAGTCCTGGCTGCGGAGGAAGAGGATACAGGGACTTGACTGGCCTGCCTGCAGTCCCGACCTGTCTCCAATAGAGAATGTGTGGCGCATTTTAAAGCACAAAATGCGACAACGAAGACCCCGTACTGTTGCCACCTTAAGACTTGTTTGCAGCAAGAATGGGACAAAATTACACCTGAAACACTTCTTCACTTGGTGTCTTCAGTCCCTAAACGTCTTTTAAGTGTTGTGAAAAGGAATGGCAACATTACAAAGTGGTAAATGCTTTACTGTTCCAACTTTTTTTGAAATGTGTTGCAAGAACCAAAATAGGAATTTTGTTTTTTTGAAGAAAAAACAAAAAAAATCATGAGGAACACATTAAATAATGTGCTGCTGTATTGTCTGCAATGAAATTGTCTGCAATGTGATTTAGAAATCACTACTTTTTTTATTTGTGTTTTCCATACTGTCCCAACTTTTTCTGATTTGGGGTTGTATTCATTTTAATGTTAATTGCAATATTTATACATTTTTAAAATCATTTTACACATCTGTTAACGTTCGTTAATGCACAATGAACTAACCAATTGTGCTGGTGTTAATGGGACCTGAATGGAACTGATTGTAAGGTCTTACAGAAATTTGATGTACATCTTGTTCATCTTGAAAACATCATGTTTTCCATTGCGGTTGGCCTCTCTTAACGCAACTGTTCTTATTTGTTTATGCTTATGTGTTTATAGGTCACTATATAAGAGCCAGTGATCTCTCCAGAACTTGAGTGACCTTATTCATACCTGACCAGTCCCAGCAAGAGGAGGAGCCACACTCATATTACTCGATCTGGGTAGAGGGGTGGGGCCATGGGGGTTTTACGAGTACTGTTATTGGCCAGTCTGCTGGGGCCTGCAACTCTAGGTGAGTCTTCTCCTCTTATTGGTCAAAAACCTAAGGGTCTGTGCACCCATGTGCTCTGCATCATGCATGTAACGCATGTAAGTGAGCAACATACTCCCATCGTGAAGAGCCCTTCCACATGCCATCAGTGAAGTATAACAGACAGTAGTCCTGTAAAGAAGTCATTTTGTACTTCTGAAACTTAAGGTAGTTCGCATCTTAACTCGGACTTCAAAACTGGAAATTGCTTTCATTCAAGCAATATCAGCAGGAATGGTTCCTTACATATTTTCATGTTTTTGAACAAGCACCACACAGATAAAACCTATTTAAAAATGAGACAGAAAAGCAATATTTGAAGGATTTATAAAACCACATTTTTTCTTGTTGTCAAGGAAACACAATAGCGTAGTGGTCTTATGTCGCTAGACCGCAACACCCTGCACACTTCAGAGTGCTCACTTACTGTAAAAGTGAATACACATAATGATACTAACGACCCAATGAGACAGCTGTACAGTGTATGGTGGACAATATGCAGATGTGGATTGAGCCTGTATGTACTGGTGTATGTTACTGTGACGTAGAAGGAAATACAGCAGCACCTGTGTTAGAGAAACAGATTAAATTGTATTAAAATCAACCAACACGTCACAAAACATACAAACAACTTATCTTTTAAAACCTACTACATATCAAACAACACTCTTTCTTTATAATTTATAATTTTTTAAAATTTTAATATACCTATAACATATGTATAATTATACTGCAACTTTTCTTGTTTGTATGTCATGTTTTGACTTAAAGCTAATAAGAAAATGTTTTTGTCTTGCAGAAGGTTTGTAGTTACAAATGAGCTAATAAAATATTTAAATCAACATTTTATGTGCAATAATTTACTCATGTGGTTGTATAGTAAGTAGAATAATGTACAAGCAGCCGCTTATGACATAATAAACCTCTTCTGTTTACAGTGTGTCCTCTGCTTCGCATTGGGGTTTATCAACTGATCGGCTGTAGATTATCCTTTACATGATGATAAACACAAGAATACTGTCATGTTTGAGTTTTATTCAGTTATTATCAGAGGATAATACCTCTCACCTGCTAAACTACTTTAAAATAAGCCAGATTGCAGTTTCCCTTCATTCCTGTCCACATATTTAATAGCACTTACAATTTATTTTGCAACAGCACAATAAGAGTAAAAAATAGCATTTGTTTTTAATATTAATATCATCATTCTGGTCAACCGTTAGGTGTGGACAAAATCTTAGACCTGAACAATGGGTGATGGGGTTAGTTTTGCCTGTCATCACCAGATGACCTCTAATCAAACCCACAACTTTCAATATTACATTCATTAGCTCTGCCCAACAGGAAGTGGGCCATTTTGGATTGTATGTAGATACATGTAGATTATTTGTCAATACATGTTGATTATTTGTTATGTAGATTTTTGTCAATTCCAGATTCTGAATTTTTAAATACTCCTCCTAGGGGGGAACTGATGACATAGAGGTGACTATTCTGAGATGATACTGTATACCATAATGCCAATAAACTGTCCCTTTCGATTCATTCTGCGATCCATGTTAGTGAGCACTCACTATTTTCAGAAGCACCCTCAGTGAAATGAACCGGGCCTGCCACATTGTTTACTGACACCCTCAGCCTGCATTACCCTAGAATAGATGAGAACTCCATCAGTACTGTTTAAAAAGCATCTCTTTAAAAACACTTGAATGTGAAGCAAATATAAACATATAAAATTGACATTACATATTACAATAACAAGGGAATAATTGACAATTACAATTTTTGCCATCATTGTGCATCCTTAACACACACACACACCGGTAAGCTCTCACACTCACTGAATAAATAGCCTGATCTTCTCTTCATCTGTGCCATGATGCAACTGCAAAGAAACTCATCCTGTGTGAACCTGTGTGTGTATGTTTTAGGGGTTGATGAATATGCCTTATGGCACAAAGGCAGATTTTTCAATGTTCCTGAACTCCAAAAGAAAACAGTAAACATATTTATATTTTAAAAATACTTTTGCATATCCAATGTATAGTTGTCCCAGGCAACAGATTTTTTGCATAGCTGCACTAGTTTCCTCTCAAATCATACTGCACTCTCTTCAAGTAACACAATTAAATAAAATCTAGTCATAATTTTAATTATGTCCATTATTTTATGTCCATTTTATGTCTGTTGACTATTTGTTTATTTAACAATAATGAATGAAATTACAGAATGCAGTATTTCATGTGAAATACCACATATTATAAATTATAAAATAATTGTTTAATCCGTCATTCTCCTTCAAATGAATTGAGATTTCTTAAGATACTGTTTAGACATCCACAATAAAATGTGTTGCATTAACCAGGTTAAGGTTAACAGTGGCATTTAACCAGATGATGTAGATCTTCACTGAGAATGAAGCACAGGATTTAATTTGCCTCGCATGTAATGCTGTGTTTAAGTGCTTTAAGATGAAAAATCTCCTCTTCCTAAGAATACACAAGGAGAAAAGTTCAAAAATAGTTTTGTGTTGGTCTGAATATTTGTTGATAATGGGACAGTTGATAATAGTGCTACACACAAGTGTGTGTACTAAAACTGTCAAATTAATTTCACTCAAATCTTTGCATTTTTAGTTAGTGCGTTTTAAAGTTATTTTACGTTCACTTAAACACATTAACTAGCAGAAATGCTGTTAAAAAACAGCATTTCTGCTTCCTGTATCTGTCTGGCCAGGTGTTTTAAGCTTGTTTAATGCGTCTATAGCTTGCAGGAGACCATGAGATGCTGTGGCCCAATTGTACATGCATGTAGGGAATATAGAGGATATTAAACTCATTAGCTGCATCGTCTTATAATCTGCACAAATAGCAGTTCTGATAGTAAACCCTCAGGAAAGAGAGAAAGGGAGGACGAAAGAGAGTGAGAGAGATACTCTTTTATTTTCAAGGATTGCAGGAGTTCGGCTTCACCCTTGAGATATGAATAAAGTTTTATTATTGTATCATTATTTGTTTTATTAGGGGTCAAGCCCTGAAGAGGTGAGGCCTCTTATGTTATTGTTAGATTTCTTCTTCCTTTTCCGCTTGAGTCTATGGCAGCCCATAGAACCGTAAAGTAAAAACGTTGTGCCAGCCAGTCATTTTAAATGTGCATACTGCTCAGTATCCACCTGACAGTGTCATAGATGAAGTTCTCTTATCTGTTTGGTATACTGAGGCTGAGAGGAGAGACTGACAATGTGTGTGACCTTTTAGACAGTGTTGAGAAGCTTCTCTGAAACTGAAGTCTCACAAGCTAGCACCATACGTAAGTTAAAATAGTTAAGATACAGTTAAGTTAGTCTTCTGTAAAAGTAGTTAGCTACACTACAAGTTACTTTAAAAAAAACTAGCAACATTATCAACAAGTAAATAGTAACTATGATATTATATATTACAAATAACTGAATAATTGTAAATGATTATTGGCATTGATAATGATATTGTGGTGAAGTCTTTATTATAGTAGGTTCTTCTGATGATGTTTCTATTAATTTTTTCTTTTATATCAAATGCTTTACTCTGGATATGGATGTGTGGCCTTTCAAAATATATCATTCTATATCACACTTCATTGACTTCAACAATCAAACATTTTATGTTTTAAACGTTTTAAATATTTACGATTTTTTAAGATTTTAAGAAAACTTTGTTGTCAGTTCTGCTATATGTGCATACAGAGGATTGAAATTCCATTTTGTGACCTGTTAAGTAGGCTAAAATGTATTTAGCTACTGGATTGCATTTAGCTACACTATTATAAGAATAACTGAGCTACTGTCAACCTACTGAAAAATGTAGTTAAGTTAGTAGCGTTGTAACTTGTAGTTAGCTACTCCCTAACACTGCCTGCTCCCTAGCTACTCCCTAACACTCCCTAAGACAGCTGGTCTTTAGATTGTTCAGTGTATATATATATATATATATATATATATATATATTATGGCTCTGTGGTATAAACACACCAGAACAAGCTTTTCATAATCACAAGGATTACATCTGCATGCTACCTCTTTTCATTCTAATGGGACACAGTCGCAATACCTGCTAGATTTGCATAGAACGTTGATCATTTCAAGCAGCCACGTTCTACCAAACAACACGTAGAAGCTTGTATCCCTGCAGACTGATGCTTTTGATTTGTCTGTGCATAAGCTTTGCACAGATAAAGAGATGGTAAGAATGCTCTTGTGTTTATTCACTCTGTCTAGCAGAGCATCACTTTTTCAGTTTGTTTTGAGAGCAGAGGAGCAAAAAGACTTAAGGTCGCCCCTTATAAAGAAATGAAAGACTTCAAAGCAGTCTGAGGTGATGTGCTGGTTTGAACAGGTCACCAGGCTGTAGGTTTCAGGTTGACCTCTTTGAGACTTAAGAGAATCATCTTGGCTGCATGTACATTCTCCAGTGTAACAAATGATACCATTACTCTGAGAGACTAGTCGCCCAGTTAAAGGCAGGGTAGATGCTTTCTGTTATGCTGGTTGAAAGCCTCTTCACATCCTGATAGCAATCACAAAGTGGTCTAAATATAATTTATATAAATATATATCTTCTGTGAAAACTGCAGGACCATTAAATGTTAATCTAATCCTGTGTTCCATGGCATGGTTTTGGAAAGCACTCTGAAGGGAAAGTGGGATCTTATTTATTCAAGGCTAGCTTTCTATTCCACCCTACCCTACCTTAAAATGAGTTGTCATGCAAACCCTGTGACACACAGCTTATCCCTAGCACAGCTTAGCTATGGCTAAAGCTGTTTGGAAACATGTATTTCCTGTAGTAACATATGAAACAAACGTGACCCTCCGATAATCACTGTGTGCGTTAAGCTCACCCTTGAGCTTAAACACAGTTAAGCTCAGTGTGTGAAAACACACCCACACTGAGAAAGAACAATATATGTGTGTATAAACGCAGAGAGGATTAAGAATTTATCAGCATTATCCAGATGAAGAGAGGGAAGCTTACAAACACTAGATCGACACACAGCAGACCTTGGAATTCAATACGGCATGTAACAGAAGTGACTTGTATTACTCAGCAGCCCGCAGGTGCCGTCATTTCCCTGTTAATAAAGCCATCTGCTCCATTTATTCTGTATCTCTCTGTCCAGGCTGATCTCATTCATATTCGTAGGTAAAGTTTATATAAACAATATGAATAAAGTGATGTGTTGGCCAAGTATAGTAACCCATGCTAGGAGTTGATCCTCTGCATGTAACTCATCCAGTTAATGCACACACATCAGAGTAGTCAGGAGTGAACACACACCTGGAGCAATGGGCAGCAGTGGGGATAAGGTGCCTTGCTCAAGGGTACCTCGGTTACCAGTCGGCACTGGGAATCGAACCATTTGGTTACAAGTTCTTTAACCAACATGCCACAACTGGCCAATAAAAATAAAATTAACCTAAAATTAACCCTTTATTATTTATTTAATAAATTTAATAAATTATACTATGAAATTTACATATAAACACTAATGCTATCACATTGATTTTAACTCTCTCATACAATCTAATAAACCTGGTCAAACAAGTGTATTAAAGCCAAAAATATTTACCAGGATATTGTCCAGAATTTTTTACACACATAGCGACACTTGGACATCTGAGGCAGAAATGAACACAAGAACTCACAGTCTTGTTTCTTTACGGCAGATTCTACTTGGATAACCGTGTAGAGGGACACCGTGCATTCATGTGTCACTCCTTGTATTGTGTATTAATTAACACTGTGCACTGTAGGGTGTGTGTGTGTTTGAACAAAACTCAGATCTCCTCTGAGATAGCAGCTACAAAAGCTTTCCTGTGTGAAGAGCCCACAGGTGTGCAGGGCCCTCCTCCTGTCCATCTGCCCCTCCCCGATTCCCTTTCAGGAGCTGTTGGCTCAGTGCTGCTTCATTATCAGGCATTGCAGGCAGAGCTGATATTTGTTGCTGTTTGTTTCAGCAGATAACACTTCATTTGCTTTGCAAGGCTTTTATTTTGTGTGACTCAAGGGCCTGAATAAAACCATTATTCTTTAATATGTAGGTAGAGATAAACAAAACTTCACTGTATGCAACAGGAAAAAAATAATACATCTGTTGAAGAAAAAACTAATTTACATTGTAAAATTTACATTAGTAAATATTGTAAATATTATGTTATGAAATATAATATTAGTCATATTTACGTTTATTGAAACATTGATACCAGTTTGTCTTGGTCAAATGGCCTGAAGACACATCCTACTGGTGAGATATTTTTACTCTTTAAATTCCAAGCTTCTCAGATACGAATCTTCCATCCTGAAAAGAGAATTTCAACCACATGACCCCAAAATGACCAGATGTGTGAGCAGCTCATTTCTGAGGGCTATGGCCTATTGTCCAGAACGTTCCCTCAGAAAGGAGAGACTAAACATCCTGCACCACAGAAATGGCACCATTTAAGAGAGATGAACTCAAATCCTAAATGCCAGTCAGGTTTAGCCCGCGTGTCTAAGATGGTAAGACTTGTCCTGTTTTTTCAGGTGTATGGAGAGGAGAGAATCACCAGTAATCACCAATAATGATACTTTTAAAAAGCTCTCTGTGTGACTCCATGAAGAACTACGGCAAGCAGCAGATTGACTAGATGTCCTGGATTGGTGAAACCGTTTATTTAGCTGAAATCACACGAGCACATCAGGTGATTTATGAGCCACTAGAGCTTCACTTATTTGACTGCATGTGAGGGAACATCCAAAAGATCTGTCAGAAATCCTCTTTTCTACTGCATTAGAGTTTTAAGAGGCAAACTGTGAATGAAATCATCTTTCCTGTCCCAGGATTAAACAGATGCATCTGTCATTCCACCTTAGCAGCCAATCGTAACATAGCCCATGACACTGGGTTGGGACAGAAATTGTGAAGATTGATGTGTTTCAGTAAGGAAAAACGAGAAATGTGACATTTATGAGGAACACTTTTATCAAATACAGAAATATAAATGATGAAAGATTGCGAAAGTTTTATAAAGCTTTTAGAGCTATATCTTTACAGTAAGTATGGCATGTTTTTTGATGGACTTTCAGAATGAATTTGGCTAACTATGGAACCTATAACTGTGGAACCGTATAAAGGGTCAGTTGGTTATATATCAGACTGTGACTGGTTGTATTATGGCCTGTTTGATCACTGAAGTTCTCTCAGATGGAGAACAGACTAAGATCTGTGAGTTTTGCTTTTGTCATTAGTCAAGCTGTTTCAGTTTCCTGGTGTAAGAGGAAAATCCTGATGCTGCAGCACACAGCAACAGAATCATTAATAAAGAACTTCCTCATATGAAGATCATTATTTACTGAACTTCATGTCTCTGGAACTCAAAAGAAAGAACTCTTAGAAAGAATTTTTACATCAACAGTTCATATCGTCAATCATAAAGCTATATTAAATATGATATTAAATATGTTTTTGTGATTCATGTCTTATGTTCCTTGAAGTCATAGGTTCTGTGATGGCGTTCAAACAATAGATACTGTTAAGAGCTCCTGCTGTAAACCTTACAGTGGGCCATCCTGTGTATCAACCATATGACTGTATGGGCTATTTGGTTCATACCTTTACACACGCTGCAACTGTTGAATACATCTGCGGAAGTCACAATGTAGTCTGACTACAGTCAATACACATAGTCTTTCACCAGCACTCTTCAGCGAGGATGAAAAATCATATAGATGCCTGTTTAGTGACAGAAAACTCACCCTGAAACATTCAGCCTTTACTCAGAAATGTTTCAACATGTCCTCTGTGAATGGATTTTTTTTAACCAGCAGGGAAATCACTACCATAAACAATACACTGTATGCTATGATATTTCTTTATTTTAAATTAGCTACTGAAAACAGTAGACCCTCACCAAATTCCAGCCCCTCTTTCTTTCTTATCCTTTTTTCTTGGTTTCTCTCGGGATTTTCTCTCTCTCTGTCTCTCCTCATCTATCTCTTCGCAGGAAACACACAGAGCGTTTATATTTATCTCTTTGTTTAGTAAGTGGGTCAGATTGGCTTGTCTGTGACACTCTGATGTGTGATGAGTTTAAAAAGCAGCTCGCAGAGACAAAAGCACAGCCATGAAATCATTTTTAATTTACGTGTCAGAATAATTTCTGCTTCTCATTATGTAACTAAATACGGGAGCTTTGAGTTGTAATTGGTATTAATTCATGTCTTTGTAGCAGCAGGGATGTGAAGTGGGTAAAATAGCAGCAGAAATTTGTGATGAAACAATGTTAACATGATGAAACATGCTAAAAGTGTCTAAACATATAAAACATGTTAAAGCACACTAAACCTGGTTTTAATAAAGCTTTTTTTTAAAGTGGTAGTTATTTGAAAGAAATCCTTGGACTCAACACACATCTGATACAATATACAGTATTTAGCAAATAAATAAGTTTTAATTAAGAAAATTAAGTGTTTTAAATAACTGGTTATGTCTGGTTGTCAGAGCATAGTTCACATAATGAAGTCGACCTGTGCAATCTAAACTTTCCTTAGATAAAGGAGTGTGTTCATTATATTATTTGATACCAGTGAACATGATTAATTTACTAGATCTCACACGCTGGTTGAAGTAGACTGCAGGACATCTCAGAGTGTCTGTGTTGTCACACTTGAATGCAACTATGTTCTCTCAGGAGCAGGTGTATCTCTCTGGTTTCTGGTTGGCACATGTGGTGATATTCCTGACAGCAGTCACATCCTCCACACACTTAGATCCAGTTGTAAATAATACATTTTGTTTTCTAGAGAGTGACCGTAAGCCAGCAAAATAGAGGGAAGTGCAGGCTTGTAGGCGTTAGCCTTGAGCATGGTTGGCATAGAATCCCAAGCTGTTTGTATAATCCCAGCAGTAAACTGCTGGATAAGTTGCTTGATAAATTGGATGCATGAAGTCCAAGTACAGCGACTATAGATTAGTCTTGTGTTTGATTGTGTCAGAATAAACAGTACATTTACCTCTCTCTCTGATGTTGGCAGTGTCTTGTAGACTGTGAGTAAATATGACGTGATAAGTGAAGTGTGTGCAAGAGCATCTAGTGTTAATGATTTATTCTTAGCAGGTGAATTTGTTCATGTGAGTGTCTCACCTGCAGCTGGAGACGCTCAGATTCACACAGACCACTGAGGATAGATGCTGGGAGCCAATTCAAATCAAACCCAGCAGACACACAGCATGTGTGGAAGACAGTTTGAGTGCAGAGTCTGTTTCGGGCTGTACTATGGAGAAAGCCTGTGTTTCTGCTGTTTGTTTTCTGGAGTTGTGTTCCCTGTGGCCTGTGTTCCCTGTGGCCTGTGTTCCCTGTGAGCATGTGCTGTTTATATGGCGTTCAAATACTTGAACGAATACTGTGGTGCGTGTCTGGAAAACACTATGGTATTATGGTGTTTTTATTTGTTTTAGTGATTGGTTCCTGATAGCAGCAGATAAAGTGAACACACAGATGAAATAGTTTATGAAGTGCAAAGTCAGAATAATGTATCTGTCATAACTTAGATTCCCACTGTGCAGATCACTGATTTATCTGCTGTGTGTTCTGAATATGAATGGATTGATCTGGCATCTGTTTACTCTGCACTCATGTGATTATCACTCTTTATTATTAATGCTATTTTAAATCTGAATCTGTAAGCCATGGGAAGCCCTCGAGCGTCTCTAATGTCTTTACAGGGAATATTGCATGTGCGTTAGTCAGAAGGGCTGTTTGTGTTTGTTCCTTATTTATCAGCTTGAGAATTTAAATGTCCTCAGTGGAAGGTCTTTACCGAAACACTTTTTATCACATTTTATTAACAAGCTTTTTATAGAATTCCATTAACTGAGATGAAATAAACCAAGATTCAGTGTACCTGTGGAAATTCCTATAATCAAAATTGAATTGTCATATTTTTTTGTTTTGTCCAGAAGCACATTTTTGAAGATCTTTGACTGTTCAGGGATATAAACAGTTGGACTGGATGTTTTTTTTTTATGTTTTTTTACAGTGCGCTCAGTTACTGTACTCAAGATAAAACACAAATAATCAGCTGATTAAACCAAACATCACTGATGACATGATTTTTCATCACTTCATTTTTTTTTAAGGGGTTGTTTGAACAGAAAGAAGTGAAAGTACCAATACAAAATATAGCTTTGATATAACTTTAAGCCCAGTGATGTTAAAAAAACACAAAATAAAGAGTTTGTGCAGATGACCAAACTCCCCACTGTGAGGTTGTAGTTTTGTTTTTTTAGGGAAGCTCTGTCTGGAATCTATTAAGTTCTGCCACTTTAAATCAAAATGATGCAGAGGAAATGCATCTACAGTTATTTACAATGAGGACGAAGGTACATCAGATGTCTGCAGTGTATATTTGTTCTGTTTCCTTATCCAGATTTATCTCAAATAAAACAGCATTATTCAAGAGGGTTTTTTAATGTGGTGTATTATATGTTGCATCTTATTCAGGAAATGTAACGTTGCAATATTACCCACATAGGAGACGGAAGATAAACAGTTTCATGAATGTTTGCTGTTGATGTTTTGTGTTCACGGCTGCAGTGGATCATCAGACAAGAGTTATAATAAGATGAAACCACATCACTGATCTTCTGCGTCTGGGTGTTTTCGCAGCATTCAGTCGTGCTCCGGTGCCCATGGCTGTTGTTCGGCGCGAGCTGTCATGTGAGAGTTACCCCATTGAGCTGCGCTGTCCAGGGACGGACGTCATCATGATCGAGAGCGCCAACTACGGCCGAACTGATGATAAGATCTGTGATGCTGACCCCGCCCAGATGGAGAACACGCGCTGTTATTTACCTGATGCCTACAAGATCATGAGCCAGAGGTATGACACACACACAAACCAGAGACACAAAACATTTCAGAAATACAGTATATGCAGAAGAGTATCACAGTTAATACACACAACATAGGATGTACTTATGCAGACTCAGCAATGCTTCTGTAATTTGAAAATATTTAATTTTATCTGCAGGTAGTGTTTTACATTTGTGAAGTTTTATTTTGTGCATTTGCTTTCCTACTGTCTGTAAAGCTGGACTTGTTGGCTTTCAGTATATTTGAGGCCTGAGGCTTGGACGCAGTTGTGGGTATGAATGAATTCTTTTTATGTCTGTTAGTTGTTTAGCAGACCATTCTTACCCAGCAACCACTCACAGCACAGTTACGACCGGAAACGACCCCCTGGAGCTCTTGGGGTTAAGAGTTGAGCTCAAGGACAAAATCATGATCGGATCTCTAGAAGCTTCTGGTCTATGAATCAGCCCTTCAGGGCTGCACCACACCATGTGTGTAATACACAGATACAGAGTCCAGCTTTTAATGCCTGCAGTGCCATACTGTCTCTCTGGCTGCAGTTTTCTCCCTCTTAGTTTTCCTGGCAATGCTGTGTGGCCTGATGCTCATCACCTCTCGGCAGAGTCAGACAGACTGGGATTGGATTGCAGTGTGTCTGTAATTAATCCAGTGTGTATTCAGCTAAAATAAATAAAAGCACCTGCTCAGCAACACAGCAGGAAAACAAACAGCAGCAGCAGCATCTGCACACAAAGCTTTTATTATGAAGTGTGATGTGTTTTAGTGAATGTGAAGGACAGTAATTGAGCAATTGATATGTGTGGTGTGTGTGCTCAACAGTGTTGTGTTGTCCCAGCAGTTAAACCTTTACTCCTGATCCTCGAGCACGTACAGAAATGCATGAGATCTTCCCACAAGTGTTCAGTAATAAAACAGGAAAGACATCAGTGTGAGACACATAAAAGTACATGTACATGACTTGTTTAAGCAATAACATATGTAAGTAACTAAAAGTGGGCCTTTATGCACACTCTTAAAGCATCATGATGCCATAGAGTAATTTTTGAAGATTTTTCTATATGGTTCCATAAGGAACCTTTAACATCAGTAGAACCTTTCTGTTTCATGAACAGAAAATTCCTTTTTTGATGAAGGGACTGTAGTGAAACTCACTAGATATCAAACAAGTGTGGAGAGTAGTTATGCAGAAAGACAGGAGAGATTAAAGCTAAA
Organism: Chromobotia macracanthus; assembly: GCA_036877525.1. Lineage (NCBI taxonomy): Eukaryota > Metazoa > Chordata > Actinopteri > Cypriniformes > Botiidae > Chromobotia > Chromobotia macracanthus. The sequence continues at coordinate 775,030 of JAZGTH010000091.1, read as the reverse complement.
CACTAGAAATCAAACAGTAGGAATTCACTTCTATGATTCTTGCTTTTTAAACTTTATATGCTTTATTTAAAATGATTATTGCTTAAAAGAAATGGTTATTTTAAGAACCTTTGGCTAAATGGTTCTTTAGGGAACCAAAAATAGTTTTTCATTGCTTATCTGTGGCGTGTGTATGTATGTGCAGGAACCCTGCTCATTGACTGTCAGTACTGTATAGTTTCTGCTAATGTAAAATAAATTCATTGCAGCACTGTTAGACTATAGCTGATCTGATGAGATGCTCTGCTTCTGGTTCAAACTGTTGCTGCTGTGTTTTAAGCAACTGATTCTGTTTTCTGTACAGCACTTGGGGTAAAGAGCGCTCTTCAAAGCCACGCCTCCTCCAACATATGAACGTGTACACTAGGTGTTTGACTTCATGCAGCGCTGCTTTACTTTGATCTCCTCGAGGGCAAATCTCGTCAATCTGTCTGGGCAGCACCCAGCTGAACACATATATAGTTTGACAAGTAGGACATTCTATCGTTGAATTCAGACCGGATGCAATGATTGGACGAACATTTCATGGTCCTGCATCTTCCACAGAAGATTTTTAGATCACTTTATATATTTAGATCACTTAGCGATTAACTTAGTGATATACTTGCTATCAGAATGTGAAGAGACTTTCAACCATCATAACACAAAATGTTTATATAAAAATCACCCACCCTGCCTTTGTTGTCTGTCCATAAACTCCATGGTCCTCCAGCTTTATTTGGGGATCCTCAGGCGGACAGACAGAGAAAGTGGTTTTGTAAGGGGGAGCAGGACACTGGTCATTCTGCAGAATAATGTGTTTTATAGTGGAGTATTGCACTCTGAGTGTGTCTGTGTTGTTTATTATTCTACAAGATGAAGGAAAAAGAGTGACAGCAAACACACATACACACAATCTATTACAGAATAATCCATACAGAATAAACAAATGACTGCAGCAATAAAAGAGCTCCAGAGTTTCCTGATTATCTTTGGTGTTTGAGCCTGATTCACTCAGTGCCCACACACACAATAAACCCTGTGCTCCGTCAGGCAGATATGTGCAGTAAAGCTCCTGTCATTATGAGCTAAACAAAGCTTCATCTTCAGTGAGGTATGAAGCAGAACTCTGTGCTGTTGCTGTGTGCAGTTCTGACCCTAGTGGTGGTGAATGATGTAGATGACTAGGGTCTGTGTTGAAGATGTGCTTTATGGTGAATGATGTACATAACTAGGGTCTGTGTTGAAGATGTGCTTTATGGTGAATGATGTAGATGACTAGGGTCTGTGTTGAAGATGTGCTTTATGGTGAATGATGTAGATGACTAGGATCTGTGTTGAAGATGTGCTTTATGGTGAATGATGTAGATGACTAGGGTCTGTGTTGAAGATGTGCTTTATGGTGAATGATGTACATGACTAGGGTCTGTGTTGAAGATGTGCTTTATGGTGAATGATGTACATGACTAGGGTCTGTGTTGAAGATGTGCTTTATGGTGAATGATGTAGATGACTAGGATCTGTGTTGAAGATGTGCTTTATGGTGAATGATGTAGATGACTAGGGTCTGTGTTGAAGATGTGCTTTATGGTGAATGATGTACATAACTAGGGTCTGTGTTGAAGATGTGCTTTATGGTGAATAATGTAGATGACTAGGATCTGTGTTGAAGATGTGCTTTATGGTGAATGATGTACATAACTAGGGTCTGTGTTGAAGATGTGCTTTATGGTGAATGATGTAGATGACTAGGGTCTGTGTTGAAGATGTGCTTTATGGTAAATGATTACAAACTAGGGTCTTGTTGAAGATGTGCTTTATGGTGAATGATGTAGATGACTAGGGTCTGTGTTGAAGATGTGCTTTATGGTGAATGATGTAGATGACTAGGGTCTGTGTTGAAGATGTGCTTTATGGTGAATGATGTACATAACTAGGGTCTGTGTTGAAGATGTGCTTTATGGTGAATGATGTACATAACTAGGGTCTGTGTTGAAGATGTGCTTTATGGTGAATAATGTAGATGACTAGGCTCTGTGTTGAAGATGTGCTTTATGGTGAATGATGTACATAACTAGGGTCTGTGTTGAAGATGTGCTTTATGGTGAATGATGTAGATGACTAGGGTCTGTGTTGAAGATGTGCTTTATGGTGAATGATGTAGATGACTAGGGTCTGTGTTGAAGATGTGCTTTATGGTGAATGATGTACATGACTAGGGTCTGTGTTGAAGATGTGCTTTATGGTGAATGATGCAGATGACTAGGGTCTGTGTTGAAGATGTGCTTTATGGTGAATGATGTAGATGACTAGGGTCTGTGTTGAAGATGTGCTTTATGGTGAATGATGTAGATGACTAGGGTCTGTGTTGAAGATGTGCTTTATGGTGAATGATGTAGATGACTAGGGTCTGTGTTGAAGATGTGCTTTATGGTGAATGATGTACATAACTAGGGTCTGTGTTGAAGATGTGCTTTATGGTGAATGATGTAGATGACTAGGCTCTGTGTTGAAGATGTGCTTTATGGTGAATGATGTACATAACTAGGGTCTGTGTTGAAGATGTGCTTTATGGTGAATGATGTAGATGACTAGGGTCTGTGTTGAAGATGTGCTTTATGGTGAATGATGTACATAACTAGGGTCTGTGTTGAAGATGTGCTTTATGGTGAATGATGTAGATGACTAGGGTCCATGTGTGCAGACTTTGACAGTGTACACACTTCATTATTATAGCCAGCACACAAAACTTAGGTAAGCAAAACCTATTTTTGCGTAGCTACCGTATTTTTGATATTGTACCATATTTTGTTATTGTATTTATGTTGTAAGCTTTTCAGACACATTGAAACTGCTTTATATCACTAAAGTTTCTGGTTTCCTGTCCTGTCAGTGTAAAATCACAGCAGATTTCACTGATTTCACTTTGCATTGAGGGAAGAGAGAGAGAGAGAGAGCGTAGTTGAAAACAGCATGCATGTGTTGCACACTCTCATGCATTATATGCAATACACAGGGCTTTACTTAAAGACTCGATGCAGATTACATTAAATGTCAGCACATTATAAATCTCTGCATGTGTTTAATTCAACACTGTACAGTCCAGTACAGTAGAGCTGAACTGATGTAAACTGTTAGTCTGTGCTGTACTTCATAACATTAAACAGTAAGTGATGTGCTGGTGTCACACAGACAGAATTAGACCAGAGACACACGTGAACCTGGGTTCAAACTCCTATTACAACAACACTTCATCAGCATCTACAGCAGGACTGTGTTCAAAACCAAGACCTCATTACAAACTCTCTTTCTCGCGCTTTCTCACTCAGTCACTTTCAGCCTAATTTACTTGTCAAATCAGACGTCATTTAAATTATGTGCTGAACATTAATAGCTTGTTAAACATTATCATAGTGTGTGGTGTGTGTGGGTTGAATGTGTGTGTGCTTTAGTGTCTTTAGCTTGTTCAGGTGATACACAGTAACATTCGCAACATTCACAGAATATTTCAGTAATGTATAATTTGATGTATGTATACGATAGTATGTGAAAGCAATGTCACCAGCAGGTTTTGGAAAAATCTGTGCTATTCTGTGGAATATTTGTAAATGTGTTTTCTGTTTAATTAGCATTCAATTGAAATCAATTTTTTTTCAGTAGACACATTAAAGAAACATTTAAAAACTTCTTTAACTGAGCTTATTGTCTCTATTATTGTTTCATTCCATTCTGATATACTTTCCCCCATAAAGTGCTTAAATGGCTAGTACTGGTCTGTGTAAAAAGCATTAAGGTGCAGATGACAGCAGATTTCATTCAGTTCATCTACTGATAAAGTAGGAGCTACAGAGAAGCTTTGTGATTGATTGATGCTATAGAGAGACTATTATTAGATTCTTGAATACATCAAATTAATACTGAGTTAAATTAAACCAACATTTATTATGTAAATTTAGATTGTTTAGAATATTATTGTTTGTACTGATAAATAGATTACAAATTAAAAGATCTGTACAACTTCTCTGTACGAGGCGTTTCCTGAACTCATCTCAGGAAGTTTATTTGAGACAAATATCTGTTCAATTGTTAGTTCTCACTTTCATTAGAATACGGTCACAGCAAACAGCGCAGCTTACTCCTCACAAATGTGTGCAGGGTGTGTGTACATGTGTAAAATCTATGAAAAAGTTGGAAATCCAGTCTAAGATGATTTTAATGTTTGACAATTTGCAAATGTAGATAGAATTTATTTTTTGTAAAACTGAATTTAGGAGTGTTGTAAATAATACTGTTTGTTGGCTACTCCAGTTCCAGAAAATGGTAAAAACTCTGAGTGGATAAGAGAGCACTGAGCTGAATTTGAATCTGCAAGAAATGAGGAGGGTACACGTGAAAATGCTGTGAACACAAATATAAATATTTAATCAATAATCACTTGCTATGAAATAGTTGCTGAAAAATGCATTAAATCTTCCTTGAGAAAAGGTCAAATCTGCATGTTAGTTGACAGTTTGTCACAGAATGTTACAGAAATATTCACAGAGCAGAGGAAGGTGAATCTCAAGCGATTGATTATGATTCTGATAGTGATGAATTGGATGACACGAATGGGGATTGGGGGAAAATGTCTAAGGTTATCCCAGTTCTCTGAGACGGAATGAGAGCCTGCATCGTGGCTTGACTCTATGAGGAACACACTTCAGGCCTGCCCGTGTCTGAACGTGGGAAATCATGGCTAGGCAGGTCAAGGTCATGTAATGTATCGTGTGTTCCGTGCCATGTAGCCTTTAAAATGTACCTGCTAAATATGTCATCAGATTGTGAGTCTGATGGAAGGCCATGAATGTGTCAGCATGAGTCTCATTCCGTCTTAGGGAACTGGGTTACGTACTTAAGTGTTTTCTCTTGAGCAAACAGGTGACTACAGCTTTAAATTTGACATTTTTTCCCCTGCAAAACTTTATAATGTTTGTTTCTGATGAGCAGTCACGCTTATGTTCCTGGTGTTTCAGTGAAGTTCTTGAAGTTCACTCACATACGTAAAGCAATATTTTAGTCCAAATATCTCTTTCATGATTCAGACAGTTTGAAGTGTTATTCTGTCCTCCTCCTGTGTGTTTTTGGGCCATTTTGAAATGGTGTACGGTGTACATTTTCCTCAGGCTGTTGCTGGTTTGATTCTGTGATCTCTGTGAAGCTGGGAGCTGTTGCAGTGTGGGACACTGGTGTGTGATTCCGGCCATCTCTGAGGTTGTACTGGTGTGACACTAGCTCTTTCAGACAAGCATGCGAGGATGTGTGCTCTCAATAGCTCTCTGCTAGAGGTGTTGACGGCTGCAGTCCGTGTCATGAGTCTCTTTCAGTGAAAAAGCTCTCTGAATAAAAGCTCTGTCACCTTCACATCAGCCAGTGAGCGGAGCACGGTCCAACCTGCCCGGCTGCCTTTCTCTTTTCTGCTTCTGTGTTAATGTAAGTTTAATGGGCCAATGTCCTCTGAGTCGCAGTGAGTTCTCTGAGAACAGGTTTCAAGAGCTTGTCATGTTGATCATGTCATCAGATCAAGTCTCTGCTCTCTCCTGTCATGTATTAAAGTGTTAAATCTGTGTTTGCCTTAAGAAGACTAGGTGACTGTGTATAATATAGAGCCACATACAGTGCTGGTTTTGTTCTGTCTCTTAAATTCTGCAAAGCGTAATGTAACCAGGGGCCAAGCAGGTCTGTAATACCTGGAGGAAGCCGTTATCTATTAGCCAGCTGATGCAGGATGTCCTAAAAGTACATGCCCCCTTGAACCAAATGGTTAATGTCATGTGACTAATTACGCTGCAGGATAATGACCTCATGACAACACTGATTGGCTTGTTACAGCTGTGGCAAAGGGTGTTACTGTGCGATTCAGAGAGCTATTCAGTTTACTGCTACTACCAGAAAGAGAAAATGGCTTTAAAACTGCACAGTTGAATGTGTATGTGTGTGAGAGAGAGAGAGAGAGAGAGAGAGAGAGAGAGAGAGAGAGAGAGCAGTCTTTGAAGTTGGACATTAAGGTTGCCATGGTTACTCAGAGCTGAAAGGGAAATGTAATGCTGTAAGACCTGTGTGTCTGTGTGTTTGGGATGAGGAGGGCTGCTTTGTTGAGAGAGACTTTGTATGAAGGGGATTAAGCTCTCTTTGTGGTTGCTATTCTTGGCGTAGTGACACAGGACTTTCTCACAAGATCATCTCTGAGTTTAAACAGGACCTTTAGTATCTGCACACACACACACACCCATACGTTGAGATTCCTCTTCACTTTGTTGTGTAATTGTTTGAACATGTGTGAAAGTGTGGTGTGTAAGTGTCATTAGCCAGTGCACTTGTATATCTGTTTTTGTGAAGACCAGTGTGAGCAGTTAGACCATCAGAATGAGGACTATGAAAGTAAAGTCAGACATTTCGGCTTGCCCCCCACTGACACCCCTTTAAAGAGCTGTTTGAGGGTTAAGACTTGGTTTTAGGGTTAAGGTTAGAGTTAATTATCTCACAGGGGTTTAAGTTAAGGCTGGGTGATAAAACTAAAGTTTTATGTCACGATTTTAGTAATTTTATGCAAAACCTGACAATTGTTTTTTGTTGGCTGTAAAAAAACAGCAAGTTCTGTTAGGGTTAGAGTGTGGGTTAGGGTTAGTTCATAGTGTTTGTAACTAGTTGTATATAAAAACAGTAGTGGTCTATGGATCAAGTAAGCGGATATATATCAAAAACATTCATTTATTTAAATTCATTTTACAGTAAAGCAAAACAGCCAGAAACTTTGTTTCAGCAAAGCAACACTGAACTATATATGACCCATTAAATGCATTTAGCTATAACATTTATACACACATTCTCTCTCTGTTTCTCTTTATCTGGCTATATATAAATACAGAAGATAATCTAAACATTACTCTCTCTGCAGAATTGTTCTTTAAATCCGTGGGTTTTAAATCATATCCTTGCGAGGCAGAATCATTTCTCCAAAAATTATTTATTGGCAAAAAAGGGGAAATTTCTGCTGATCTCCATAAATCATTTTTCAAGTAGGTCCTTTTGACCTTTTCTGTCTATTGTATGTGAATAGTTTGAGGGATAGTCTAGATTTTTTATTAGCCCAACGTCTGTACATGCAGAGGGGTTGCTGGAGGAGGAAACATTCACACAATAACAAATTAAAATCCTGTTAACCTTGATGAGTATTTAGAAAGTTAGGGAATGTTGGATCAACTGTTTCGCAACCTAATCATTCAGCTGTAACATCACACAATCTGTTGCTCTCTCTTTCTCACACACACACACACACACACACACACACACGAGTGACATCATAATGGCCTTCCATGGCACTCACAATCCAGTGAGATTTCGACTTTTTTGAATATGGGATCATGCACAGGCAGGCTGTCAGTATCATTGTAAATGGAAACCATAAATATTAGTTTACGTTGACATTTGGAAGTGACATTTATTTAGCATAGTGAAGTTGTAAATATCAGTTTAGGCAAACAGCCACTCTCCTCTGTGGCTGTAAACCAAGTGAGAGATCAGAGGACAGAGGGGAACACCAATTCAATTCACATTTATTTGTATAGTGCTTTCACAATACATGTTGTTTCAAAGCTTCTTTACAGAAAATGACAGTTGTCAATTGTCAGACAAGTGTTTTCTTAGAAGTGATTTTAGAATTGTACAGGTATAAGATGATGTAGCAGGCTAATATTGTGTATACATTTAAGTAGAAGTAATGATGTAGTCATTTGCACACAGTGTTGGGTGATCTGACATCATCTTAATATACTGGATCCATTCTGGAGCTGCTGTGATCTGTAGCTACTTATGGACAAGTATCCTGAGATAGAAACTGGAGGCAAATAGAGAATAATTACCATAGCTGCAGTTCGTCACATTAATAGCACAAGATAATCTTTGGCATTTTTTCTGATGTCATTGAAATACAGGTTTATGAGATGCATTATGTGAGTGCTTGGCTAAAGAGATCTTCTGAGAGTGTCTTTAATCTACATTTAAATTGTGAGAGTCTTTGAGCCATGAACAGTGTCAGGAACACTATTCTTGAGTTCAGGAGTCAAATGAAAAACACTGTACCTCCTTTACTGGATTTTGAGATTCAAGTTAAGTAGGTAGTAAGTAAATAGCAATATCTTGTATGTATTACAGAACTTGACAGGTAACCAGTGTAGCGATGATAAAATCAGGATTATATGATTGTATTTCCTGGATCTGGTAAGAGCTCTCGCTGCTGTGTTTTGAACTGACTGTAGCTTGTTTATTGAGGTTGCTGTACAGCCACAGAGAATTGCATTACAATAGTCCAGTCTGGAACTCGTGAACTAGCTTTTCTGCTACATGAATGTTCTGCTAAAGGAATGGATCATATGTTCTGCAGCTAGGAAATGTTTAAAGGCATAGGATTTGACCAAAGTGTTGCTCATACAAACACTGTGTAAGCGTCAATTTAATCAGTCATACTGTTTAGAAATGTAACATTTAACACTCTGTGCTGATAAACAGACCCAGAGGATTTCTTTAATTCTGATTATACAGGAATACTGTAAATACTTTATAAGTTTTTAAATGGTAAGGCAGACAAAAAGTGATTAAGAAAGAGAAAATTTGTTTTAAAGAGTTTATTGAATGGCATTTAGTGAACAGTGCATGTATCTTTTAATCCGAAATGTCATTCAAAATGTAAAAAGATGAATGATCAAAACACGTTTGTTTAGTGTAACTACTGTAAACAGAGAAACAGTAACAGACAAGCACTCTGTTCATTTGGTGGTAAGAAGAACTCTGACTGCTGTTCTGAAATTACTTTTCCTCTGTTTGCGTGACACTGCACCAAAATTACCTTGGTAGTCTTATTACTTACTAAATGTGAAAGCACATCACATTTTTTGTCTCTTTATATCTGTTAAATAGTATATACTAAAGGATTAAACAACAGCTTTTAGCCTTTTTGTGAAATATCAGTCCACTGACCGACCTGCAATCACAACACAAACTGAGATCTTTAAGGCCAAAACAACAATTTTACCTCCTAGCTATTTGACTTGAGGATTTGCTTTTTATATGTGAACTGAGCAGTTTGTTGGTATGGAGATTAGAACGCAGCCAATTGAATTTCTTTCAGATGCTACAAAACACCAAATAATGACCTTAAAGACACATAAATACAAAACATAATTAGATTTATTTTATCATTTTCAAAAATCCCAAAGTTCCACAGATTGTAGCATGTATGTGTCTGATCTAGGCAGTGGAGGAGACCTGAGTGTCACTCATTTAAAAAACTAGCATGTATAATATACTCTCTGTCAGTCTATCTCTGTGAAACAGCACATGAAGATCGATTGTAATTTAACTCATTTTAATGTTGGTCATTTACGCAAGGAATATTTCGTGGGCGTGTCGGGACATGGAGATTAGATGGGAAAACTTCCTCAAGAGATCTTCTGGTACAGTTTCCACTGAGGTAAATGTTTGTGTGTCTGAATTGCACACGACTTAAATTGAGACCAAATTGTCATTTTGTATTGTACCCTCATCCTCAAAACATTGTCAGACAACAACCTTGTCAAGGCAGTTTTATTCTCCGTAAGTGCTGATGTTTGACCTTATGTCCTGCAAGTGTGAAAAGGTTAACATTGATAAAATACACTTTCTCATAATTCCAAACAAGGGCATTGAGGGACATAACTGAATGATGTTCCTTGTTTTGAATCTAGAGTAATTTATTGATTTTAGGTTAAAAAAAATGGTAAAACAGTTGTGCAAAAACAGTTTGTTTGAGTTGATGCTAGTTTGCTCGTTGGGTTGCTTGCTGACACAAGACTGAATGTAAAACCATTTGTGGCTCTTTTTTCTTGGTACACATCTTTTGTGGGCCATGCATTGGCTTGGAAAATGCAGAGAACATACAACTGTACATTTCCAAGCACAATCTCAGGTACTGGATTTACTACATTATTGACTGTAATCTAAAACAAATCTTCTCCCTCATGCTGAAACCTAATTAAAGCCTGAGCTCATCCAGCCTGGCTTGACCCGGGCATGTAAACAGGTATTGTTTGTTTGTGTCATGCAAGCAGATGCAGGTCTTGTTGGCAAATTCTCTGAAAGTGGAGGACTTGTGGCTGTGTTGCAGCAAACGTCTTAGACTCTGAGCAATAATGTTCAGTTTCAAAATGACAGTCTGGGAGATGAGAGTAGTGGGAGTTTTGTAGGATCTTATCGAACAATCCTTTCTTGTTACTTGATGTTATTGAGCCCCAGCTGGCTCAATAAACGTTCTCTTCGCTGACAGAGATTTCACTGTATCTTGACCTTGGGGCAAAGATTTTTATGATGAGATGAAGTATGAAGCATTTTAAGTTTAATCCAAAATGGGACATAAGACATCTGCAGAGTGAGGTGTTTGCTACAGGCCATTAGTAAAACTGTATGCTAGTGTTTCCTACAGGACCCAACAGAAAACTCACACAACATGGAAATATTACTGTTTATTTGAAGTTAAGCCAGTGAGTGAATAATCCAAACAGAGGCTGTGTATTTCACTTCATATAAAGTATGCCATTTTTGAATTATGTATTTTAGTGATTTTCTTTCTATTGCTCTGTAGCATAAAATGTATAAGCTTACAAGTCAGCGGGATTGTCAGTCTATTGGCTTAAATGTAATATATGCAGTGTTAGCCACTAGATTATGTACCATACATGTGTCTGTTAATTGGAGTGATCTTGACACAAAGTTAAGCTTTCACTCTGTCTTTATTATAAGATTTTACTTTACTGTTAATATCTCCATCACTCCACAAATTATTCACAGTAGCATCTGCTCTGTTTTTTTTGTGCACATTTTGTGCATTCCCCATTGACATTATAAAAAGCTTGGAGAGATTTTTTGACTTTATAATAACTGACTTTGAGCTACAGTTATTATCTGAAACATTCTTATGACCGTCCACATCACATTCTGTGATGCTAAAGGCAAAGGTGTATACATATTTGTTGTTTGTAATGTCTTGTCAGGCATATTCACACAGAGCCGTCTGCTCTCAAATTGCTCTCGCCTTTAACATCATACATCGATCGGTCACAGCCAGCTTCAAGTTTAACAGATCTACACTTTTGAAAAATAAAGACCTGCCAATCTTAGCCAGCTGAGGGCATGACAAGTTTATGACGTTTGTTTCTGAAAGTGCAGGAGTAAAGTCCTCTGGCGTCATGACACATGGGTGGAAATGTCCAGTTTTTGCATTCATACAGTGAGGTTTGTGCATGTGATTGTCATTTGTTAATTACCTGTGATTGGCAGGCAGGCCATGATCTCGTAATCGAGAGATGGGAGAGAACATTTGTCTCATATCGTTTAATATGTAACATCCTATATTAATGAGGTCATTCAATAGATCTTATATCAGGCCATTCATTTCCATTGATTTTAAATCAGGCTATTTATGATATCCCCTAACCCTCCTCCTAAACCTAACCCTCAGACAAATATTACACATTAGATTGAAAGAAAACCATAGTTTTGCTGATGTATGAGCCTTTTATTTAGTAAGCACAATGTCTTCACAAGTTGGTTGTCATGATATTTAATAATGTTAGTGAGGAAAGTGACATATTTACAAATATAGCTAAACACAAACACATACACACAGTATACACACTTTCAGATCTATCTTAATAACAGTTTCGTGAAAACCTTTTGTTTGTGCAACATAAATCAGAGTTTGGCCCATGACCTGTGCGGCTCTACTGCAGCCAATCGTGATAATGTGCAGAGAAAATTTAGCGTCCTGCCAGTGTCTGTTTAGTGCTCGATCGATCAGTGACTGTGTGATGGACAGAACGGGGGGAGATGAATAAATCCACATGAGGGATTGTGAATGTGTGTTGCGGGATGGGCTTTGCTACAGTATAGTTTAAAGCTATTTAAGACTTTGGATTAGGGCAGAGAAAATGTGCTTAGCCTGGGCATGAATACAACGTAAGTTTATGAGAAGTGAAAGTGATGCATTTGTCAGGTATGATTGTTCACTGTAATGAAACAAACCAACAAAAGTCTGTTCTCATTTTAACCATGAGTGCTGATGACCTTTACATTTCTATAGCTAAACCTGTACACACACACCCTCACTCAAAGGCCATTGTGTTCCCCTCATTAGCCTTATGCTAACTGTTCAATCAGCGCTAGCGTCTCAGGTGGTCGGCCTTCATCACTGTGAGCTGACCTCATTCTGACAGTGAAGACTTTATTTATAAATGAATGACAGCATTTTTAGTCTGTGTTATGACATATTTCCAGGTGAAACTGAAGATTCAGTGGGAAATGATGTAGGTCACTGAGATTACATTTGAAAGTCACAGTGCTGTGCTGTTCACATTGTTAAATATACATTGGCTTGCTATTCTCTGATATTGTCTGGCACAAGGTGATCAAGGTGAGACAGTTCTGTAAAATAACAATGTTTTCATGTAGGCCCTAACGGTGATAGAAATATATTTAATTATACATGCTTGTGATATCGGAACTTACCACAACAATGCTTGTGTGGTTGTCAGGTGTGTGTTGTGTGTGGTTGTGTGTTGTGTGTGGTTGTCAGGTATGTGTTGTGCGTGGTTGTCAGGTGTGTGTTGTGCGTGGTTGTGTGTTGTGCGTGGTTGTCAGGTGTGTGTTGTGTGTGGTTGTGTGTGGTTGTCAGGTGTGTGTTGTGCGTGGTTGTGTGTTGTGCGTGGTTGTCAGGTGTGTGTTGTGCGTGGTTGTCAGGTGTGTGTTGTGTGTGGTTGTCAGGTGTGTGTTGTGTTTGGTTGTGTCTTGTGTGTGGTTGTCAGGTGTGTGTTGTGTGTGGTTGTCAGGTGTGTGTTGTGCGTGGTTGTCAGGTGTGTGTTGTGTGTGGTTGTCAGGTGTGTGTTGTGTGTGGTTGTCAGGTGTGTGTTGTGTGTGGTTGTCAGATGTGTGTTGTGTTTGGTTGTGTCTTGTGTGTGGTTGTCAGGTGTGTGTTGTGCGTGGTTGTGCGTGGTTGTCAGGTGTGTGTTGTGTGTGGTTGTCAGGTGTGTGTTGTGTGTGGTTGTGTGTTGTGTGTGGTTGTCAGGTGTGTGTTGTGCGTGGTTGTGTGTTGTGCGTGGTTGTCAGGTATGTGTTGTGTGTGGTTGTGTGTTGTGTGTGGTTGTCAGGTGTGTGTTGTGTGTGGTTGTCAGGTATGTGTTGTGCATGGTTGTCAGGTGTGTGTTGTGTGTGGTTGTCAGGTGTGTGTTGTGCGTGGTTGTGTGTTGTGCGTGGTTGTCAGGTGTGTGTTGTGCGTGATTGTGTGTTGTGTGTGGTTGTCAGGTGTGTGTTGTGTGTGGTTGTGTGTTGTGTGTGGTTGTCAGGTGTGTGTTGTGCATGGTTGTGTGTTGTGCGTGGTTGTCAGGTGTGTGTTGTGCGTGATTGTGTGTTGTGTGTGGTTGTCAGGTGTGTGTTGTGTGTGGTTGTGTGTTGTGTGTGGTTGTCAGGTGTGTGTTGTGTGTGGTTGTGTGTTGTGCGTGGTTGTCAGGTGTGTGTTGTGTGTAGTTGTCAGGTGTGTGTTGTGCGTGGTTGTGTGTTGTGCGTGGTTGTCAGGTATGTGTTGTGTGTGGTTGTCAGGTGTGTGTTGTGCGTGGTTGTCAGGTGTGTGTTGTGCGTGGTTGTCAGGTGTGTGTTGTGTGTGGTTGTGTGTTGTGTGTGGTTGTCAGGTGTGTGTTGTGCGTGGTTGTGTGTTGTGCGTGGTTGTCAGGTATGTGTTGTGTGTGGTTGTCAGGTATGTGTTGTGCGTGGTTGTCAGGTGTGTGTTGTGTGCGGTTGTCAGGTGTGTGTTGTGTGTGGTTGTGTGTTGTGTGTGGTTGTCAGGTGTGTGTTGTGTGTGGTTGTGTCTTGTGTGTGGTTGTCAGGTGTGTGTTGTGTGTGGTTGTCAGGTGTGTGTTGTGTGTGGTTGTGTGTTGTGTGTGGTTGTCAGGTGTGTCTTGTGTGTGGTTGTCAGGTGTGTGTTGTGCGTGATTGTGTGTTGTGTGTGGTTGTCAGGTGTGTGTTGTGTGTGGTTGTGTGTTGTGCGTGGTTGTCAGGTGTGTGTTGTGTGTGGTTGTCAGGTGTGTGTTGTGTGTAGTTGTCAGGTGTGTGTTGTGCGTGGTTGTGTGTTGTGCGTGGTTGTCAGGTATGTGTTGTGCGTGGTTGTCAGGTATGTGTTGTGCGTGGTTGTCAGGTATGTGTTGTGCGTGGTTGTCAGGTGTGTGTTGTGTGTGGTTGAGTGTTGTGTGTGGTTGTCAGGTGTGTGTTGTGCGTGGTTGTGTGTTGTGCGTGGTTGTCAGGTATGTGTTGTGCGTGGTTGTCAGGTATGTGTTGTGCGTGGTTGTCAGGTGTGTGTTGTGCGTGGTTGTAAGGTGTGTGTTGTGTGTGGTTGAGTGTTGTGTGTGGTTGTCAGGTGTGTGTTGTGCGTGGTTGTGTGTTGTGCGTGGTTGTCAGGTATGTCTTGTGTGTGGTTGTCAGGTGTGTGTTGTGTGTGGTTGTGTGTTGTGTGTGGTTGTCAGGTGTGTCTTGTGTGTGGTTGTCAGGTGTGTGTTGTGTGTGGTTGTCAGGTGTGTGTTGTGTGTGGTTGTGTGTTGTGTGTGGTTGTCAGGTGTGTGTTGTGTGTGGTTGTCAGGTGTGTGTTGTGTGTGGTTGTCAGGTGTGTCTTGTGTGTGGTTGTCAGGTGTGTGTTGTGTGTGGTTGTGTGTTGTGTGTGGTTGTCAGGTGTGTGTTGTGTGTGGTTGTCAGGTGTGTGTTGTGTGTGGTTGTCAGGTGTGTCTTGTGTGTGGTTGTCAGGTGTGTCTTGTGTGTGGTTGTCAGGTGTGTGTTGTGTGTGGTTGTGTGTTGTGTGTGGTTGTCAGGTGTGTGTTGTGTGTGGTTGTCAGGTGTGTCTTGTGTGTGGTTGTCAGGTGTGTCTTGTGTGTGGTTGTCAGGTGTGTGTTGTGTGTGGTTGTCAGGTGTGTGTTGTGTGTGGTTGTCAGGTGTGTGTTGTGTGTGGTTGTCAGGTGTGTGTTGTGTGTGGTTGTCAGGTATGTGTTGTGTGTGGTTGTCAGGTGTGTGTTGTGTGTGGTTGTGTGTTGTGTGTGGTTGTCAGGTGTGTCTTGTGTGTGGTTGTCAGGTGTGTCTTGTGTGTGGTTGTCAGGTGTGTCTTGTGTGTGGTTGTCAGGTGTGTGTTGTGTGTGGTTGTGTGTTGTGTGTGGTTGTCAGGTGTGTGTTGTGTGTGGTTGTCAGGTGTGTCTTGTGTGTGGTTGTCAGGTGTGTCTTGTGTGTGGTTGTCAGGTGTGTGTTGTGTGTGGTTGTGTGTTGTGTGTGGTTGTCAGGTGTGTGTTGTGTGTGGTTGTCAGGTGTGTCTTGTGTGTGGTTGTCAGGTGTGTGTTGTGTGTGGTTGTCAGGTGTGTCTTGTGTGTGGTTGTCAGGTGTGTGTTGTGTGTGGTTGTGTGTTGTGTGTGGTTGTCAGGTGTGTGTTGTGTGTGGTTGTCAGGTGTGTCTTGTGTGTGGTTGTCAGGTGTGTGTTGTGTGTGGTTGTGTGTTGTGTGTGGTTGTCAGGTGTGTGTTGTGTGTGGTTGTCAGGTGTGTCTTGTGTGTGGTTGTGTGTTGTGTGTGGTTGTCAGGTGTGTCTTGTGTGTGGTTGTCAGGTGTGTGTTGTGCGTGATTGTGTGTTGTGTGTGGTTGTCAGGTGTGTGTTGTGTGTGGTTGTGTGTTGTGCGTGGTTGTCAGGTGTGTGTTGTGTGTGGTTGTCAGGTGTGTGTTGTGTGTAGTTGTCAGGTGTGTGTTGTGCGTGGTTGTGTGTTGTGCGTGGTTGTCAGGTATGTGTTGTGCGTGGTTGTCAGGTATGTGTTGTGTTGTCAGTATTTTGTGCGTGGTTGTCAGGTGTGTGTTGTGTGTGGTTGAGTGTTGTGTGTGGTTGTCAGGTGTGTGTTGTGCGTGGTTGTGTGTTGTGCGTGGTTGTCAGGTATGTGTTGTGCGTGGTTGTCAGGTATGTGTTGTGCGTGGTTGTCAGGTGTGTGTTGTGCGTGGTTGTAAGGTGTGTGTTGTGTGTGGTTGAGTGTTGTGTGTGGTTGTCAGGTGTGTGTTGTGCGTGGTTGTGTGTTGTGCGTGGTTGTCAGGTATGTCTTGTGTGTGGTTGTCAGGTGTGTGTTGTGTGTGGTTGTGTGTGGTTGTCAGGTGTGTCTTGTGTGTGGTTGTCAGGTGTGTGTTGTGTGTGGTTGTCAGGTGTGTGTTGTGTGTGGTTGTGTGTTGTGTGTGGTTGTCAGGTGTGTGTTGTGTGTGGTTGTCAGGTGTGTGTTGTGTGTGGTTGTCAGGTGTGTCTTGTGTGTGGTTGTCAGGTGTGTGTTGTGTGTGGTTGTGTGTTGTGTGTTGTCAGGTGTGTGTTGTGTGTGGTTGTCAGGTGTGTGTTGTGTGTGGTTGTCAGGTGTGTGTTGTGTGTGGTTGTCAGGTGTGTCTTGTGTGTGGTTGTCAGGTGTGTCTTGTGTGTGGTTGTGAGTTGTGTGTGGTTGTCAGTGTTTTTGTGTGGTTGTCAGGTGTGTCTTGTGTGTGGTTGTCAGGTGTGTGTTGTGTTGGTTGTCAGGTGTGTGTTGTGTGTGGTTGTCAGGTGTGTGTTGTGTGTGGTTGTCAGGTGTGTGTTGTGTGTGGTTGTCAGGTGTGTGTTGTGTGTGGTTGTGTTGTGTGTGGTTGTCAGGTGTGTCTTGTGTGTGGTTGTCAGGTGTGTGTTGTGTGTGGGTGTGTGTTGTGTGTGGTTGTCAGGTGTGTGTTGTGGTGTGTCTTGTGTGTGGTTGTCAGGTGTGTGTTGTGTGTGTTTGTGTGTTTGTGTGTGGTTGTCAGGTGTGTGTTGTGTGTGGTCTTGTGTGTGTTGTGTGTGTTTGTGTTGTCAGGTGTGTCTTGTGTGTGGTTGTCAGGTGTGTGTTGTGTGTGGTTGTGTGTTGTGTGTGGTTGTCAGGTGTGTGTTGTGTGTGGTTGTCAGGTGTGTCTTGTGTGTGGTTGTCAGGTGTGTGTTGTGTGTGGTTGTGTGTGTGTGTTGTGTGTGTGTTGTGTGTGGTTGTATTGTGTGTGGTTGTCAGGTGTGTGTTGTGTGTGGTTGTCAGGTGTGTCTTGTGTGTGGTTGTCAGGTGTGTGTTGTGTGTGGTTGTCAGGTGTGTCTTGTGTGTGGTTGTCAGGTGTGTCTTGTGTGTGTTGTTGTGTGTTGTGTGTGTTGTTGTCAGGTGTGTGTTGTGTGTGGTTGTCAGGTGTGTCTTGTGTGTGGTTGTCAGGTGTGTGTTGTGTGTGGTTGTCAGGTGTGTCTTGTGTGTGGTTGTCAGGTGTGTGTTGTGTGTGGTGTGTGAGCAACATTTCACCAAGGGTCAGAAGTAGATTTTTTTGAAGAGAATGTGGTGCTGCATGCCTGTGCAGATGTGCTAGAGTGGGAGGTTACCAGGGTGTCGCCATGTCGTTTCTAGGGTGTTTTGGGTGGTTTAATTCTTCTGGTAAAAGATTTCAGTAAACTCCAGGTATGACTGATTGGAATAATGACAATTGTTTTATCAGACAGAAGTAATGATGGTGGTCTGCTGTGTGTGTGTTTTCAGATGTAATAACCGGACGCAGTGTGCCATTGTGGCTGGACCTGATGCCTTTCCTGACCCCTGCCCCGGGACCTACAAATACCTGGAGGTTCAGTACGAGTGTGTCCCATACAGTACGTGTCTGTTTCATCAACTCATTCACACAGTGTGTGCCATGTAAAAGCTTCTGTCCAGAAGTCATGACTAATGTTTCTCTTCACAGGTTTGCAGCCTGAGATTTATTGCACAGCTTTTTTCGACAGTTAAATTTCTCTCCTTTATTTGAACCTACAATATCTGTTCCTATCTGCTGTGTGTGTGTGCGTGCGCGT
The DNA here is from genome assembly GCA_036877525.1 of Chromobotia macracanthus. Taxonomy (NCBI): domain Eukaryota; kingdom Metazoa; phylum Chordata; class Actinopteri; order Cypriniformes; family Botiidae; genus Chromobotia; species Chromobotia macracanthus. The sequence goes on along the minus strand of JAZGTH010000091.1, from coordinate 757,089 downwards.
GTGCGTGTGCGTGTGCGTGTGTGTGTGTGTGTGTGCGCGTGTGTGTGCGTGTGTGTGCGCGCGTGTGTTTGTGCGTGCGTGTGTGTGTGTGCGTGTGTGCGCGCGTGTGCGTGCGCGTGTGTGCGTATGTGTGTGCGTGCGTGTGTTTGTGCGTGCGTGTGTTTGTGCGTGCGTGTGTTTGTGCGCGTGTGTGTGCGCGTGTGTGTGCGCGTGTGTGTGTTTGTGCGTGCGCGTGTGTGTTTGTGCGTGCGCGTGTGTGTGCGCGCGTGTGTGCGCGTGTGTTTGTGTATGTGTGTGCGTGCGTGTGTTTGTGCGTGCGTGTGTTTGTGCGCGTGTGCGTGTGCGTGCGCGTGCGCGTGTGTGTGATGACTTTGGTTTGTCTGAGCATGGTTCTGTGACAAACTGTATTTGCGTTGCAGTTTGTCAAAATGAGTAAATTGCCAGATAGCTAATGCTAGCGTTTGGCTGTGACAGATTTGTTCTTCTGTATCAGTTGTGAGACTGCAGTGCTGCATTCACCTGCCTGCAGGAAAGCTGCAGTCTTCAGTATACTCACTTCAGCTTTACATTAGTGAAAGTTTAGTCACACTAGCTTACAGATGAGGACAGATCTAGAGAAATGAAGTGGAAATGAAGGCCACTTTCTAATGCTTCAGTTCATCCTGTTACATTTTGAGTATTGATGGTTTTATTACAATTTATGAAATGTAAAATAATGTAATTACATAATGATTTGTATTGTTAATTATCCTAATTTATCCCTGAAATGTAAACTGTAATTGTACTGTAACTGTTATGTGCTGCTTCTTTTGTCCACCTATATTGTATATAAGGAAGTGTTTAAAAATGATGAGAATTGGCAGAGAGTGTGAAATGCTGTACGCTATGTTTTGCCTCAGTGATAAAGTGTGTTTTTATCACATTGAGCATTTTCTTTGATAAGTCATCTGGTTTGGGCTGTAGATCACAACAGCTGTTTTTAACAATAACTTATAAACCACTAAAAAACAGACTTAGCAAATGTTTGGCAATTGATAAATGCTTCTGTTGATTCCATCAGTCCACACTGTTTATCTTAATGTTTAATATCATTATAATATTAAGACCAACCATTCAGAGAATGCCCTTGTGCAATAGTTGCTGTTGTGTTTTTTACAATTTAGAGTGAAATTCTTTTACCTTTTTTCTGTGATTATAGGATGATGCCGCCCATTATAATGAATAATGTGTCAGTTAAAACAACACAAACAGAATAATGAGTCCGACACATACGGACAATTCCCACAGTCTCACAAGTGTAATTTACTGTAAATTATCCAGAGTTTGTGTTTATTTGTGGCTGTCACATGTATACGCGTGTTTGTGAGAGTCATTGTGTTTATACTCCTAAAAGCACAGACGCTTTCAACTCTTCTTCATGAGGTGTATTTGTCACTGGTTATTACAAGTTCTTACAGTGTTGTGTGCACGTTGTATTGCTGAGTGGTATAGAAGTTCTGAAAGTGTAATGGGAAGAGGGCGGGGCTTCTGAACTCCAGTGGTTAATGAGAAACTTCAGAGGGCGGGGCTTCTGAACTCCAGTGGTTAATGAGAAACTTCAGAGGGCGGGGCTTCTGAACTCCAGTGGTTAATGAGAAACTTCAGAGGGCGGGGCTTCTGAACTCCAGTGGTTAATGAGAAACTTCAGAGGGCGGGGCTTCTGAACTCCAGTGGTTAATGAGAAACTTCAGAGGGCGGGGCTCCAACCTTCAAGCTGTGGCTGAGTGGCCAAGGTGTTTGCAGAAGAAAATTGTTCTGAAATAAAAACAGCTGTTATTTGAGAATTTGCTTTTTTGTGGAAAACCTTGAATGTTGAACTGTAGTTAGTTTCACTCATTAAAGAAAGAGAAAGACTGGGTTCTGCAGAGGTATTTCAGTGAGCTTGAGCTTTTGTGGTTATAAGGGGTGTTTTCACTCTTTTTATTTTTAATCTTTGTAATCTTCTTTAACACACAATGGCCATCCCTGCATGTGTTGTGCTCAGGTGGCTTCTTTTGTCCTGTGTGCACGTGCAGTGAGAGAATGCTCTCTGGATTTCTGAGGTTTATGAGGGCAATAGACAGAGCACTGATTGTTTTTGCAGATTTATTGCACCTGGGTCTCTCATAATAATTGATCCTTCATGCAAACGCTGATCTGTGCCGTTTGTATGTGATGTCCTGCCTGCTAATTCCTGCCTCAGTCTTTTAACAGACAACACCTGTGCTCAATCTGCAAGCGCACGCTTGTTCACTTGTCGACTTGTTACCGGGACGATCCACTGTTTTCACAACACCATCTCGTTGTCACAGTGCCAGATATTATTTATGTCCAATCGGACATAGCAGGGGAACCAATGAGTTTGTCATAGATATCAGTGTTTATAATGACCGTCTGACTGCCTGCAGCTGCGTGGGCTGCAGCCAGTTACTGATTGTCAATTACCTTGATGCTGGTCGGCCAGCAAATTGGTCTTGGCAGTATCCAGACACCATCAGGTGTTTTTTATAAGCAGGTTATTTCAGGGTTCAGCTTGGCCTTGAATCTGATTTAAATTGGAGCTGAGGAATCGCCGTCTTTTTGGACGTGTTCACCTGACCCTCTCTGTGACCTGCCAAGCTGTGCCGGGAGGTTCGTTGTAGATTTGGAAATATCAGGGCTTCCAAATAAGTGGCTGCTGGGCCTTTGCCCCAGAATAATAATCAATCTGGACAGCTCTGAAGATGTATGCCGCAGTGGAGGACAAACTGAGCCCCCAGGCAGATTATGAAATAATCTGAACCTCCATTTTAAACAGCTTGGCTGCTCTAGAAGCCTTTTGATTCAGTTGTCCATAGAAGAGACGGAAAATATTACGGCTGTACAGAGATCAGAATTGGAGGCCTGGTGAATTAATTTGAGTTGTTTAGGTCAGTAATTGAATCAAAAGAAATCAATCAATGTTTTATCTGCTGGTGTGAATTTTACATTGAGGGTTAGGTTTACTAAACTGTAAAGTAGGAACAGATTTGTTCCCAAATGTGAGCAAAACCTGACAAATCTGAGAAAAAAATATTTTTGTGGACATCCTAATTTGTAAACGCTGTTTAAAAATATAGTAAAGTTTTATTAATTGTGAAAATGCAGAAACTTTAGGTTAGGGTTAGAGTGTGAGTTAGGGTTAGGCCCAAAGTGTATGTGTGAGAGAGAGAGACTTTGTGAAGAGCTGGTGTCAAACGTTAATTGTTAATCGTGCAGTTCTGTGGAAGTCAGTCCCAATGCACTTCAGTTCATTTTAACACGCACAATCAACACCATGACAACATCATAACATTACTGTTACTTTTATTACAGGCTGCTGTGTCTGTCAGATGGTGATATTTACCTCATTTTTAAACTGGTGTGAAATAATATGACCTGTTTTCAGGAATTATGTCTTCAGTTAGTTTATTCACATCTTGCTGGTGAATTTTTGGCTCAGCTCACATTATTTTTAAGAGAATTTTGCATTGTGACATTAATGACTATTTGTAATAAATTATGATTTTTCATGAGCTGTGTCTTGCATGACACACACACACACAATTGTTGTATGAAAGGTTTTTAATAAACAGTGTGACATTGTATATATTTTAATATGTCATAGCTAACTTCTGTTTTATGTCATACAAATGTCTGAGACTTTAATCTGAGACTCCTGTAACACATTATTTTCACAGATATTCTCATGCATGTGTGTTTCTTTTCAAGTGGTTTTCCACAGGATTCTTCAGCAGGGGCGGAGCCAGGAATGTTTTATAGGGGTGGCCAGACGGGCCACAAGTACTCTGGGGTGGCACAGAAAAAAAATTAAACAAAGACACTCAAGCAATTTTAAAAATTGTTATAAATTACTTATCCTTGTGTTTCTTGTAAATGTTCCAGAGTAAAACATTTTAAAGTAAAATTTTAAATCTTTCAAAGCTTCAGATACTTATTTTAAAAGACTACAAAAGCACAGGAATTATCTAAAATAAAAATAAACTTTAGCAAGCTGTTTTCAAAAGCCTTGACAATACTGTCATAGGCAACTAGGTGGATTCTGCATTAACTACATTAGATGGAGAGTTTTACAGAAAATTTTGCATTGCAACAAAGCACTACTGTATATCACACAATATCTTTGTTATCGCAGGCAATTGATTCTATGAGAAGTGAGAGCGTTCCATCAGAGCTGCTCTTACCTCACTCCTGTGACATGCACCTCAAACATACTACTGATTGCCCATGAGAGTTAAGACTCGTGGCATTTATGACTGAGGTCCCCCTGGAGCCATATCTCTTTACCTTGTCTTAAAAATTCAATTACAAGCAGGGTGGCCAGTGAGGTGGCACAGACTTTGCTTGTGGTGGTCACAGCTACCTTTGGCCACCCCTTAGTTCTGTCCGCTCTTCCAGAAGGTTCAGATTCTGTCTCAGGGTGTGATGTAAGATAAGATGATTTTCACGAATCTTTTTTCGATTTTCAAATCTCTTTCATATATTGAGTCATTAATTCATTGCTCTTGTTTTCTCTCTGTGTTTTTTCCTCATGTCTAAAATAGAGGTGGAACAGAAAGGTAAAGACACATCTCTTTCACTCTGTTTCTGTAAGATCTCCCTCACACAAGTGTATCTTCTGCTCTCAGTGTAACTCTGGTTTGGAAACATTTCATTTCCTCAATGTGATGATATGGTCATGTGTATATGTACGTGTGTGTTAACAGGCGAGATGTTACATGTGGCTGAAGTTGTCAAGCATGTGAGTGCTGCAGTGTTGTCATGCTTTTGTGGTCCTCTCGTCCCCCTCATTCCAGAGTTTTGTGTATATTAAAGTGCCCCATTATGATTTTTTTTAACATTTCCTATCGTTGTGTGTAATGTAGCTGTATATGAATGTAAACTGTCATCAATGTGACATTAGATATTTCTCTCAAAAGAAAGAATCGACTCTGAAGCACCTTAATGAGTCATTGTCTGTTCAAATCTCTGATCTGGTCTGTATATACAGTACGTCACAGTACCTGCATATGATCTTCACTGACCCACCCTCAAACACTTCTGCTGGTTCATGAGTCATGTCGAGAAGATGGATGTACTTCATAACAGCAGAGCTTTTCAGCTTCCCAAGCATTCTTATATAGTTCCACAAATAAAAGAAGTCCCAGAACTACAATAACACTGCTATCACATCACAAAGTGCAAAGAAACGTCCTGCTTAATTTGTGCTTGCCATGATTTTCTGGTATTATCTGTATTATCTGGAGACTTCGGCTCAAATTGATAAGGTAAAATCGATTCCATTTTTCTATCCTTACCGTACCTCTGGGGACTGATAAGCCTCTGGAACTGAAATTCAGTTATGATAATGGGCGTTTTGTTTCTGATATGCAGTGTATGTAGAATTATCCATTTCAATTGACTGGGCCAGCTGACCAATCAGGGTGGAGTAGACTCATGGAAAGGTGGGGTTTAGAGAGACTGAATCTTCAAACTGCTTCGAATGAATCGTTTAAGAATCTTTGAGAAATTAAGTTAAATTAAATGTGTGAGAAAATGACGGTGTTTTTTTTTAACTTGGATGCATATAAACCTGTTTTAGGAGACTTCAAAACAAAAGCAGGAAACTTTAAATAGTATAACAGGGGAACTTTAAAGTTCTTCTCCTGTGGCTGCACATAAACTCATCTCATAAGCTCTTGGGCCTTCAGACCTTCAACCTCCTTATGGTATAAAGTCAAATGTGAGTGCAGTTAAGCTACCATTCCTAAGAAGTACTTTGTTTGCTACACTACAGGTTACAATAGTAAGCTGCTGTAGTCAAGTAGTTTAGTACGAAGATAGCTCAGGTATATTAACAAGCGCTTTTTATTCTCTGCTACAATGGATTTCCTGTCCAAACACGTGCCTGTACTGTGCATGTAAACAAGGTCACAGATAGGCAGAAATTCTGATTACATGATTATATCATAAGAAAGATAAACCATGTTCAAATAAATGGTCATTAAATGCTTAATTTTGTTTAACTGCTCTGGAATTTGTTGTTAAACTGTACCAGCATACTAAAATGCTCGGCATGTTCGCCTGTTACGACCTATAAATAGTATGTATCCTTTATCATCTGCCTGGTTATTGGATCTTATAGCATATATCATTGTATTGGCTAAGTGCTTGCAAACTCCCTTTAGCACTTTTAACAGCAATACTATTCATAATCTAATTCCCATTTAAAACACCTAGTGAAACCCAATCAATAGTGCAGCCAATGAGCTGTCAGCATTTTAAATGACATCATTATGATGATAGTGCTGCTAACCTTCAGGGTGACACTGTCAAACAAAAAGCTGAAGGGTTTGGATGAATAAGCACCACATTTCTGCCATAATTGCTTAGTATCCTGCTTAGTGCTGTTAGTGCTTTCCAGATGTGCAGATCTCAGGGCCACTTTGCAGTTGGTCTGTTTCAGTGGTTCTCATTTGTTTTTGCTTCAGGGTTCTGACTTTACATTAGAAAATAAGTAGTGACCCTTGTTGCACAAAAGTAAAACAATATTTAAATAATATTAAAGTAAAATTCATTTAAAATTGAAATTGATGTTTCCATGACCTACATGGTTTCATGCTCCCAAAAACACAAAAAATATATATACACCAATGGGATCAGTATTTTTTATCCCTAGGATTATTATTAGGGCCCAGGCAGTGGAAGTACCTATTGTTTTTCATCAGATTATTATTCTTTCTCTTATACGTTTAATATTGATTGCTGCATCTGTAAATGAGATTTCCATTCACAGATGCAGCACAGAACAGCAAGCGTGGCTGTTTCAGATGCCCGTGCAGGGCAGAAACTGCACTGACTAGAGCCCCATATGCACAAAAAGAGACAGAAGAGAAACACTCTCAGGTTAAAGCAGAGGAAACTCGATTGGAAGATACACTGAACTGCACCAAGAAACAGAAGCAGAGGCTGTAGGAGACATCAGTGTTGAGGCGGCTGTGCATACAAGTGACATAGAACTACCTATCTGAAAGCAAAAAACTTCATTCCTCACATGATTTATTGCAAAGGAATATGTAGAAGATTAGCACAAATATAATAAAGAGATGCATACACTGATGCTTTCAGAAATATCTGTAACTAAACCCAAGAACAAGCCTTTAGCTCCATATTGTGTAGATCAGCCACAGTCTGAATCCTGTGCAGAACCTGTCAAAGAGTGAAAGTGACATATTTGACAGATATGGTAGCCCATACCTGAAATGTGACCTCTGCATTTAACCATCACTGGTGACACACACACACACACACACACACACACACACTCTCACACACACTCTCTCACACACACACACACATAGAGCAGTGGCAGCACACTACTGTACCCAGGGAGCAACTGGGGGTTAGGTGCCTTGCTCAAGGACAATTCAGTTGCTACCTGCCAGCGCTGGAATCAAACCAGCAACCTTCTGATTACAAGCCCGACTCACCAGTAGGCCACAGCTGCCACACAGAGACAGCCTCCTGCTCGTGTTCACACAGATGCTGCAACACGCCTCCGCTCATGCATGTCACAGCTTAATTCCACGTTGCATGATGCATCATCACCAAGACACAACATTAAAGTAGAAGGCCACTCCCCCTCACAACAGAGTCCCATACTGCATGTGCAGATGTGTGTGAGCTTGCACAGTTCCTCGCCCCTGACCTTTTGGCAGGTGGTCTTTCAAGGTTTAATGCAACCAGTGGCCAAATACAAAGAGACTAAATGTGACAAGTGAAGTTTTTCAATTAATGCACTTCAGTTTCACTTTTAAACTGTTGATGAAACTTCATCAGCAGTTATTGCATGTGTTGCAAAGTACAAACCATAGTGTATTATGTATAACGTTTAATATTAGTATAAGTTTATAAAATAATGAATAATTTTAAGATAGATTTATATATATTGATACTCTGGGTCTGGGTTAAAACAATAACATCTACACAAAAAAAGCATTTGAAAAGTGAAAAAAGAAAATGATTAAAAGTTTCCATTTGACCTTGCTATGACAAAAAGAACAATTTGTTAGTCTCACTACATATCAACCCCTGTGAGATAAATGTGCCCAGAGTTAAAGGAACACCCCAAAAAACAGAAACTTCCAAGCTGTATGAAGGGCTCAGTTTAGCTACGATTTATTGACCATTCAGAGCTCTTATGCAATCGTAAACATTCTGGATTTAGTAACAATCAGAGACAAACCTCTGCTCACTTACAGATGTCTCTGTAGATTAAACTTGCTTGGGCATCAACAGATTTGACCCCTCACAGGAAATTAATTGGAATGAGATTATATTTCTAACCCAGTCTGTTTAAGTGTATGGATCACTGCAGTCAAGGCAAGCGTTTAATCAACAAGATTAAACGAAGCGAGAGAGCATGGAAGAAACTGAGTGTTGAGTGGCTGGTTAGAATGAACCCAAATGAAGGGAAATACCATTATTATTAGTTTTGTGTATGCAGATACCATAAATCAAGATGACACAAATTGACAATATCTGGTTAAATTTAGAGTTTGGAGGGAATCTGTTTGGATTGTAATAAATATACAATCATTATAATTTCTCCACAGCCTGTTTTTTCTATGTGTAAGTTCAGTGTTGAGCTGAGCATGCTAAACACGCTCAGTGTTTTGTTGTGTATCTGTCTGATGTAATTATTAGATTCTACAAAATAAGACTTTCACACAAATGCTGCACATGTCTTAACAATCACCATTGTCCTGCAAAAACACTTGTCATCTGTGTAGATGGACTCTTACCCCTTATCTTGGTAGCAGATCCTTCTTTAGATTCTAGTGACATTTCATGTTGATTTTAACATTCATTCTCCTCCTGACATTATAAAAAGTGACCAGAATAAGACATTTATCCCCCATCAACCCCTGCTCAGAGCCTTCTCAAACTACAGGCATTGCGTGTGTATGTGTTTGGTCTTGTGCATACACATACACCCATGACATGTTTCTCTTCAAATGAACTCTTTTTAAAGATTTTCCTCTTTAATATGATGGGGCTACAATTTACACAGGGAAAGAAAGTGTTTTAGGACAAATCTCTGTTGTGTCTAATCTGGGTTTTTTTGTAGGTTTGTAGACATGAGTATTGTCATGAAGTGAGAGAAGTCTTGTATTATGCTTTCATTTTTACTCTCACAGCCTTCTCTGTATTTCTCTGTAGTTTTTTTGTGCCCGGGGCTCCTGCGGGGCGTTTATCAGAGCGAGCATCTGTTTGAATCGGACCACCAGTCTGGTGCTTGGTGTAAAGACCCCTTACAGGCATCTGATAAGATCTATTACATGCCCTGGATGCCATATCGTACGGACACCCTCACTGAATACTCCAGTAAAGAGGACTTCATTGCGGGCCGACCCACCACCACTTATAAACTACCCCATCGGGTGGACGGCACAGGCTTTGTCATTTATGATGGGGCTCTTTTCTTCAACAAGGAGCGGACGCGGAATATTGTTAAGTTTGACCTCCGCACTCGGATCAAGAGTGGCGAGGCCATCATCGCCAGTGCAAACTACCATGACACATCTCCGTACCGTTGGGGTGGGAAATCTGATATTGATTTGGCAGTGGATGAAAATGGTCTTTGGGTGATTTACGCCACGGAGCAAAACAATGGACGAATCGTGATCAGTCAGCTGAATCCGTACACACTCCGAGTGGAGGGAACATGGGATACTGCCTACGACAAGCGCTCCGCTTCCAACGCCTTCATGATCTGTGGAATTCTGTATGTGGTAAAAAGTGTCTATGAAGACGATGACAGTGAAGCCACTGGGAATAAAATTGACTACATCTACAACACAGAACTGAGCAAAGATGGCTACTTGGACTTCCCTTTTCCAAACTCCTATCAGTATATTGCTGCTGTGGATTATAATCCCAGGGATAATCTGCTTTATGTCTGGAATAACTATCACATAGTCAAATATTCCCTTGATTTTGGAGTGCTAGACGACAGGGCAGGTAAGATCTGTATTTATGGTGCTAACTTTTTTATGAACTTTATATGGAGTTTAAGTATCTTTGTGCAAAACATATGTTTTTAGTTTTTATTTTGATTTTAGGGGAAGTATGATGTGAGTTCTCAAGTACTAGTTAAAACACTTCTGCTCTAGTGAAATGAGTTTCTGGTCAGCGGCAGGCACACAGACAGAACGAGTATTGACAGGGTTTGCTTAATTTAGTGGAGGGGAAGTTGATGGCCACCTCCTGAAGTCAGATGGTCAACGTGTGGGCCGGCAGTAATTAGAGAGCCAATGTTTCACAAAGTGTGACATTCACCATTTTATTAAACTACTCTCTCATAAACATCTCCACTAACACTGTGCGAAAACAGAGAAGCAGATGCAGATTAATGGAGGACAGGAGATGCTAAGGGAAACAAAAATGATCAAAATGTATTAAAAACTAGTTTATTGCTTCCCAGCATACATTATTTACCCTCATGCCAAAGAATCATAATTGCTGCAGTCTGTTCTTGTCAGGAACTAGACGAGATTCAGTTGCATGCTCGTACATTTTATTAAATTCAATCAATACCAACACGCAAGACAGTCAATAATCATAATAATATTAAGCCAGACCAGGCAAGCAGAACTCCAACCACAAACTAATAACAGTGGGAAACCGGAAAGGAGATGAGCAGGGCAGCTGTGGGAAGAGGAGGATGAGAGGGTGAGCAAGCAGCAGGCAGAGACAGAAGACCAGGCACAACAGCGGGGCAGAGAGAAGACTGATCCAGTGGGAAAATACTGAAGGCAGTGAGGAGGTTGTGAAGCTGGCAGTACAGTGATAGAGTAGAATAACCAAGAGCCTAAACAGACACACAGACTAGAAAAGTTGGTCTAATCAAAAAACAACAATGATCTGACAAGACTGTGAAAACAAGAGGAATATATAGGGAAGTAATGAGGGAGAATGAGAAACGGGTGAAGTTGCTAACAAGGGGGTGTGAAAGAACACCGTAATAATCAAAGCCACATGCACTGAACGCAACAATACACGCAGTGAGAGGCACAAGACAACAAATCTTGGGCTGGTCAGGCCGTGGATTTGATAGTTTTTTTCTAAGACTGTGCTAAACACATTTTCTGAGGTAGGTTCTGCAAAACCCACCACTTTGATCAAATTGTGTTTTTCAGTGTGTTGCTGAGATACTGCTAGGTGGTTACTAGGGTATTCTTTGTGGTTACTTATTGCCCCAAGTGAGAAAAGCCCACTTCCTGTCTCTGTCTTTCACTGTACATCTGGGGGATACTTTCATCAGTGTTGTTTTAAGTTTAGCCATTTACAAAAGTAACAAGCCACATGACTGAGGCATCAGATTTTATAGCAGTAAAAGGTTTTGACCGAGAGTCTTCAGTCTTCAATCTTCAATCGTAGGGTGATTCATCACCCCAACCTTTGTCTTGTGCAAACACAGATCCCCATGACATGTTTTTAATAAACTCTTTTCTAAATGAACTCTAAGGTGACTCTTCTGACAGTATTTTGTTTAGATATTTGTTGAGATATCTTTCTGTAGGTGTTCATCCCTGTTCAAACTTCAACTCTGTTTTGGATGAACACAAGCAAATTTTGAAGGCCTAGACTCATCACACTCTTAGCTGGAGTCAAGACGTTTCACTCCAGGTTTGTTTTCTCCAGAAGCATAAGCCCAGTCCCAAAACCCACGAGTGCTGGATGTCACCAGACAGCTCAAACCTTGAAATTTCTTCCTGTGACTCAGTAAAATGGCCACAGTCCATCATAGTCTCACAAGGTTCAGTCCTGATGTGCCAGTGCATTCTGGACCTCAGAGATCTTCTGGACAGAGTTCCTGGTGCAGCGTCTCAGGGAGTCTTTTGTTTGACCTCATGAAGCTGATGATCAGTATCTTTTGAGGATTAAGAATCTCCTTTCTCTTAAAAAGATAAAAAACATGCTCTAGTGCTTGTTTTAGGCTGTGTGTGTGAAAATGCCATGCTTTCAACTTTTAAGCAGATTATAGATTTGTTATGAAGTCTTAAAATAACAGAAACGTTATTGAATGGCCTTGCTTTTCTTTTAGGGCCATTTGAAGCCCAACATGTCATATGGTATTTGGGATACTGATCAGTGTTGACCTGTTGTGATGAAAAGCAGGCCTCTTTCAGTCCTGATATTCAGAGCATGTGAGGGAAAGTCAAATGCTATGATGTTTGGGTAGCAGTTGGGTTGTGGTACGAGTCTTGGCTAGGGTCTCAAAGAAGACCACTTTAGGCATACAATAATTGACCTAATTTGGCCCATATACAGGTGAAATATTTTAGCCGTGACCTCAGAGGAGTGTGCCATGGCTTCTTGAGGTCATTTAAACAGCTCAGCCATTCTGTCTAGTGTACCTAGCTGTTTGATCCAACCCAAGACTTACAGACTCCTGGCTGATTTATTAACTCTGACTGAGCAATTTCATTTAGCAAAACTAGTGTGATTGTGTGTGTGTATGTCACAAGGTGTTTATCACAATTTTCAAATGTAATTAACTTTTCAGTTTAGTATTAGTTTTAGCAATGTTTTTGATAAACACAATTTAATGCTTGTTTTTATATTTATCTTGTACATGTAGTTGTACAATAGTTTTAATTATAGGTAAGAAACTGTTGAGAAACAAAACAATTTCATGTATTTTAAATAAACAAGAATAAAGAAAATATTCTACACCCTTTATTTACACAAGAATCACAACCATGGGAAACAACACAGGTCAGAACCATTACAAACATTACAGTAAATACTTCATTCAAAAATGTAAAATTCTGTGATTATTCTACACGCTCATGTCATTCAAAACCTCTTTGCTGTTTTTAATTGGATATTAAGTTTAAGATTTTGAAAAATCTTTAGTATTTTCTAATTCATATAGTGAGGGATAATAGTGACGGTGTCTGTCAAGCTCCAGTGCAATAGAGTCATATGAGTCCATGAGTCCATATGACACCTGAGCTTTACTGTGAGCTGCACTGAAATTCACTTCTACTGTAGCTTCTGCTGTAGCCCATGTTTAATAATGGCACTTGACGCACTTCCGCGTCATTGGTTATTGTGTGTGTACAGTAGTAACCATACATGATGACACAGTGTTTTGATTTCTGTTCATGATTTCTCTTATTACACATATATGTGTATATATTGGAATAAGGGAAATCAAAGAGCACAAGTTATGTGAAATATTAATATAGTACTTTTATTTTTGTGTTTTTGGCAACAACGATGCTTTTCATAGAAACTTCCTTTACATATTAAACAATATGTATATGTGTTTTTTGAAAAAAATGACGTAACATTTAGAACTACATGAGGATGGGTAAATCATGTTTTATAAATTAAATTTTAAACTATAAAATACACTAGACATATGAAATGGTATAACTGATATGAGGAGTTATTAGCATTACTTGTTTTATTTGAGTTTATGATGGTTTTCAGCTAATCTGTAACAGTCTTAACCAGTCACGATGGGGACTGTGAAAACTGCCTAAACATTAATTGAAAAAATGGCTGCGGCTGAGCAATGATAGAGACGCTTAATCTCCCTGCCAGACATGAATGAGCCGAGCCAGTTCTCACTCGAGCTGATAAGACACTCGAACAGAGACAATTCAGAGTAATGAGCTATTTCTGACAGGAGAGAAACTTCTCTTCATTTTCTTTTGTGCTGAGGAGAGGAATGAGGAATACTTATGCCAGGAAAAACACGTGTAAAAATGAGTGTAATAGCACATAGTCTAAAACGGGAACTTTTGTTGTGTAATGAAGTCTGCCATCAGTCTTGCTAATGCGCAGCTGTTTAAGATGTTAACATGCTCTGAAAATGACTGTGAGGCAGCAGGAGGCAGATTCACATTCAGACTGACTGAGGTTCCAGTTCATACAGGTTTCAGGTTGTGTGTGTGTGTATTTAAGTTTGTTTGTTTGTATATATCTCAGTATATCTCAGAGTAACATTTATACTTCTACATTTATAATAACTACAACATGCATAAACTATCAAGCAGTTATGCTTGATATTTGGGATGTGCTTTTCCTGCCAGAAATATGATCATGTCTCATGATTTCTGTCATTACATCACTGTTCTTATTCTGGCTTCACATGACCAGCAGACAGATGAGAGGATGTAATTATCACCTTCCAGAGACAAATGTGTCACTTATATGTGAGGTCATGTATTACTGTCTGTCTGTCTCACTAGTCTGTCTATATACCAGTCTGTCTGTCGCCTTGATTTATGTCCTATTAATATTTCTGTCTGTCTGTCTGCTCTATCTCTGTCTGTTTCTCATCCATCTGTCTGTTTGTGTTAGTAAATGTTTTGTTGGCTGAACTCCTCACTGCTGTCCTGAGGCAGTGTGTGAGTTGTGGGATGTTAAAGTGTTTCAGGCCACAGTGCTTGATGATGCATCTCCATGAATTTTGGTGTAAAGATGTGGCCTTCTGTGTGCCATTGATTCAGATTGTGCAGCTGGTTGTTATGGCAACTGGAGATGATTGTGTTTACGTCTGTGATTGTTGCCATGTGGTTGTCTACTGGTGGGTTGTAATAATGAACTGAAGTGTCGACCAGTCTGTGAACTGTGCTGTGTTTATGCCAACACAGAGGAACACTAACCACCCACAATCCATCTTAACCAGGTGCAGAAATAGCTTTGCATGGGGAGTTTATAGATTAAACAGAGAAGTCCCTGTGCAAAAATCAAAGGAGGGTTATCTGACACAACTTATAGCTAATAAACTGTACATTCTGACAGACAAACTGTACATTCTGATTTATACCAATAACTTCTGTGCCTGGACAGTCATGTTGATGCACATTTTCTGGGGTTCTGGGCTCAATTCCTTCAAGTCTTTTGTGTTTCCTTATTGCTCACCCTCACTTGCTGTCTCTCTCTCTCTCTCTCTCTCTCTCTCTCTCTTTCTTTCTTTCTTGCTCTCTCAGGGTGTGTGCTTGTGTGTGTTTTAGGACAACTGACAGTAGCTTAACTTTATGAATCACATTTATAACCATTGTGTTAATGCTGTGCTGATACTAAGTTACATTTACATTTATTCATTTAGCAGACGCTTTTATCCAAAGCGACTTACAAGTGCGGAATACAACAAGCGAGTGAACCTGAAGAGGCAACTAGACACAATAAGTGCTCACAATACAAGTTTCAGACATTGCTCAGAGTATCATATGCTACAACAAGGAGAGATTTAAAGGAAAGAGGGATAGGAAATAAAGAGAAAGAATTTTTTTTAAGATGAGGTTAAGTGCTCACGAAAGAGGTGTGTTTTCAGCTGTCTTTTGAATATTGCCAGGGATTCTGCATTCCGGATGGAGGCAGGAAGATCATTTCACCAGCATGGAGTGGTGAACGAAAATGATCTGGAGAGTGATTTTGTGCCTCTTTGTGATTGTACCACAAGCCTTCGTTCCTTCTGTGATCGCAGGCTTCTGGTAGGAGCATAGACTCGTAAGAATGAGTGAAAGTAGGAGGGTGCTGACCCAGTGATAGATCTGTAAGCAAGCGTCAAGGCCTTGAACTTGATGCGAGCAGTGAGCGGTAGCCAATGCAGAGAGATGAGGAAAGGGGTGACATGGGCTCTTTTGGGCTTGTTGAAGGCGAGACGCGCTGCAGCGTTCTGAATCATTTGTAGAGGCTTGATTGTGCATGATGGCAGTCCTGCCAGAAGAGCATTGCAGTAATCAAGCCTAGAAAAGACCAGAGCCTGGACGAGAAGTTGTGTTGCATGTTCTGTTAGAAAAAGCCTGATTTTCCTGATGTTATGTAATGCAAATCTGCATGACCAAGCTGTCTTAACAATGTGTTCTTTGAAGGTCAGTTACTGTCAGTTACTGTCTATTGGCAATCACATGTAAATTTGTGATTGTGAATCAGAGGAAGAGGAGACAGAAATAATGACTAGGATGATTTAGACATTTTGCAGGTTCCAGGCAGCAGTCTCTGAATTTAAATAATTGCAGAACTTTGACTGTAGGTTGTTTGTTTTAGCTTGTGCCAGTTGTATTACACTGAAGCTATGGAAACCAAATTTGTTTTGTAGTTTATGTGGTGGAAAAATAAAATAACGGTTTACTGTAGTGAAACTTTCAGACTCTGTTGTGTCTTTTTATTCTTTATCTTCATTTTCAAACCACAGTGCAAAGCTTTCTCATTTTTTTACATTTTTCACTTTAAGGAATTTCTACAGCTGTTACCATAGAAACATGTTTATAGGTGTAAAGGGCAGGTGTAGGTACCATAGAAATGTCTGTTTTTTTGTTGCATGTTTACAAGTGTAAAGTAGAGGGTGTAGTTACTATGGAAACCTGCAGAACTCTTGTGTTTGTACACCACCACATTGAGGCTTTTTGAATTAACCTGTTAATATTTACTACAATAGGCTGTGTAAAATGTTTTCTTGCAATACTGCAGCTGTAAATCATTTAGGTATGCTGTTTTTTTGTCAGCATCATAGTACCATAATTAGCCAGTTTTCTATATTTTACTTACATTTTTTAAATGCATAAACAGAATATCCTTATCCCCTTGGCCCCATAGAAGGATAAAGAAATACATTTAAATGTACTAAAAATGAAGAGAGTGAAGCAAAGTAAAAATGTTGTATTTGCAGATCTAGCACTATTAATGTATCAACAAAGGCAAAAGAGGGCTGATAGTTTAATAGGAGTAGTCAGCCAGGTGTGTTTATAGTCTCTTAAGGAATGTTGGGGAAAGGACATTAGATGGATTAGACGGAGGTTTGAGGATTCTCAGCTATATGCATCTTCTGCCTGCAGGGGAAGCAAAAGTGAGGATGTCAGACTTGTATTATATTATTGAAGAAAGACCAATATGACCAGGGTATGTGTGTATGTGTGTGTTCTGCTTGAGATCAAACTAGATGTATTAGTAAAGCCATGAAAATGATAGCTGACCACAGACCCCCACTGTATGAGTTTTAGAATGCCAGTGCGTTTCAGAAACAAGCAGTGAAAATACTACATGAAAGATCATTGTGGGTGTTTTTTTAACTGAGCAGCTCTCAGGGATAAGTGTTTTACAGTGTGTGATCTTTATATTTTATGTACACTGTGTGAATGCATGTCGAAATGCTGCTGCTACTAGAGATGAACATGTGCTGCAGAAATCAGTTTCTTCAGTGGAGTTACATTAAGCCAAGCCATCTTCTCACCAGACCTCCTCCAGTTCAACTCCAGGCCTCTGCTGTCAGAAGAACATGAAGGGTCACGTATTAAACAGAAACAGCAGTGTGACTTTAGAAGTGACAACATTCCCTAATAGTGTTTGTTTTGGCTGGTTAGGGAAAATCACAAAGAGTGTTCTGGTGAAGTCATGTAATTAAATGAGCTAAATTGAAATACAATGAACTTGCTTAGCATGTCATTACATGTCACAACTGTATTATTGGAAAGCAGGTCATGGAATGACACTAAGCCATTTGGGCTGACTAAATTCTACCAGCTAAAGTGTGAAAGTGTGAGATTGTTCCAGTGTTTAATGTCTGCTTTAATATGATTTATTAATGTGGAGAAGTTTTTTCTGTGATTTAAGAGTGTGTGATTTTATTACTAAGTACAAAAGCCCACAGGAGACTGAAAAGAGAGTGTAGAGTACTTAAACAGAGTGCAGGACATTAGTGAAGGTATTCTTTTAGTATGTGTGTGTTTTCTGCTATACATCATTTAATATTTGTAGATTTGTTTTCACTGTAATTGTGTGATTGTTTCAGAATCATCTTCCTCTGGTAATGTCTTAATAGACACAACAACAACACGGACCACCATTCGTCCTGTCACCTATACCACGAAGACCGTCTCAACCACTACAACAACTACAACCACCGAACCACCTGCCACCATGCCACAGGTCACCCTCAGCCCTAACACAGAGCGGCTGCCTGCAGGGGGTGATGTTCCGGAGACCACCATGCGCTCAGACCCCTCCTCTATCCTGCCCAACATCGCTGTGGAGTACTGCAGCCCAATCAGTGACTCCACCCTCTCCTGGCCAAAAACACAACAGGGGCTTTTCGCCAAGCAACCATGTCCACCTGGAACTATCGGTAAGCCATCTGTGTGTGTCTGACTACCATTACTGTGGTAGTAAGTTTTTTACAATCAAACATCACTCACATTGTCTTGAAAAAAATGTATAAAGCAATTCTTGTTTTTAGTTGTTTCATTTCATTCAATTAGGCCATTTGGTAACACTTTACTATTACCGATCATGTGGTATAAAGGAAATAAACCCTCCAGACCACATTTAACACTCTGTCCTGGTAACAGGGTTGCTGTCTTTGTGGTTATCTGTTAATCTTTTGGTGTGGCGCAGGAGACAGATGCTCAGCGTGAGCAGAAATAACGTTTACATAATGTTTACATAAGTATGGAAACATCAAAAACATCTTTTGCAGACTTGCTCCACATGCTCTCTTGCTCTCATTCTCTTCTTCTTTAACCTCTCTCCTTTCATTTTCTCTCGTTTCTTTGGTTTTGGGGTGATTGGCGGCTGTTCATGATTAGTTGCTTGTTCTTGAAGTTTTCGATCAGAGTCACATTCATTGTGAAGGCAGGAACATACAGTGAGATACAGTGTGTTAATATCTACTTAACTTCCGGTGTGTACATGTCCGATGTATGTGTTTTGAGCTGACCTCAGTCTGTCTAAAGCTGTTCTGTACTTTATAATTTCACCAGAGATTGTATACATTTGCCCAAGTGTGGGAATGACACACGTTTTATTTTTAACCTCCTATTATTCTAATTAGAACTGAGGCATAAGACATTCCATGAGCTTTGTTCAACCTTCTCTCTCACACACACACACACACACACACACACTGTTGATTTGTCTCCATCAGATGTGTGTTTACATCCCTTTGTTATAGTATTAACATCCCTTTGTTACAGGATTTGTTATTAATGTTTGACACCAGCTCTTCACACACAGGCACACACCCACACACAGTGATGAGTGGTAACAGCCATTTCTCTGTGCAGGAACAGCTGTGTTTGCCTGTCAGGGGCCTGAGGGACTGTGGGACCTGCAGGGGCCCGATCTCAGTAACTGCACCTCCACATGGATCAACATCATCAACCAGAAGGTTAAAAAACAGCATACACACACAACAGAACTGATAAAATGACAGCATGATATTTTGGTGGTACACAAGGCCATTCCTGCCATAGACAAGGTTGGGGTTTGTAAGCTCTAACCCAATTCATGACGACATCCATTTTACAGTACACAAAAGATGAGGCAAATGTGTTTTACTGGCACATGACCGTACTCACACACACATATGACAACACAGTGTATTGTCAAGACAAACAATTAAAGTGAACTGCATCACCAATAAAAGTTTTTTATTCTAACTTAATAACAATGAGCTTATTTCAGTACCAACTGAGGGAGTCAAGCATGCCGATTTAGGCAAAACAATCCATCTTGCACAGCTGTGTACTTTCATTAGGCATCTTATTGAAATAATTCAAAACATGGTCTAAACAAAACAGCCCATTTAAAATTAGGCATACGTTTAAGATGACATTACAGGCACTGAAACATGAGATGCCCTCAGTGAGCATAATTAGTTTTGCAGAAACTGAAAAATGCATTTATGAACAATTCTAGAAGCTGCCACAGGTAAACAAACAAAACATAAGTGTGTGATCCCAAAGGAATGGCTTATGTGCTTGTTAAATGAGGATCTATCACTTATTTTGTGTGTTTTCCTTTTCCTTTTCAATCCAATCCCTCAATTTCTTACAGAATCTCATAGATTTTGTGCAGTGTGCCTTGCCAATACAGGATCCTCAGCAGTCTTACACTGCTGGCATTCAGTCAGTGTGGCCAGTTTTCCTTTGGTTATATGTACTTTAAAATGTCTCATGGCAGCTGTAACTTGATCAGGTCACTTTTTGATCTTTTTTGGGTTCTCAACCTCTGTCTCTGTCTAAACATAAGAACACAGACTTTAGTATGCTTGATTTTTTTAGGAGTTCATATACTTACATCGATGGCTGTACTCTAATGTAACACCTTAAGTACCTGGAGAAACTTCAGCAAACTTCAGTTGTTTCAATCTTCTGAACACCTGCTAGACAACAGTAACACACTGATAATAAAACTTCACATAGAAAACAACACACATAGCTAGATTTTGAATTACATGCTTCCTATAGCCAGTATATAAGTTAAACAATATACAATTGTTTACAATATACAATATAATATTGATTTTAATTTTTAACCATTTCAGTAACTCGCTAACTAGCATCCCACAGGTCTGTCCTCTAGTGTCACAAACAATTTTTCTATTGCAAATTTCAAAAGGAAAAGATATTTCATCTCTCATACTGTATATGACCATTTTCTATACTTAAATGTACGTGTATCCAGGGCTTGACATTATTTTTTGTGGTGAATGGTTTTCGTTCTTGTCAGCACAACGTTCAAGGAACAACTGAAAACACACCTGAATAACAGACACCTGACTAATCCCTAATGCGCCGATGTTCAACCTTGTTATGTATAAAAAAATCCTCTTCTACTGTTCATGCATGTAGTTTTGTAGATGAGGCTTGCTGGTTCTTAGAGCAAAATATTGTTCTCTCTCTTTGTTAGTTGCTTTGCATAAACTGCTTGCTAAATAAATAAATGTAAATGTAAAACATCCATGTTATGGGGGGGTGCAACCTCCCGTAAATCTGAGAGTTTAGATGCACCCCCTTATAAACCCAAAATGTCCACTTAATGTCCCCTGGTGTATATTCAGGTAAAAAAAACAACACACACACACACACACACACACATATATCATTCTTGTTTCAGCAATTCAGCAATTTGTTTGGATGTTTACACGTTTTTAAGACGCTCATTTGTTACTGAGTCATTAAGCTTCAGTTGGTTCTCATGGTCTCTATGAATTGTGGTTCACTAAAGAATTCCTTTAAAGAATCCCTCCATTCTGACAGGATGCAGTAAACAGGACACAGGCTAATGTGTGCATGTCACAGTTATTCTGATTGAAATCACAAGTAATCTTTTACTCTGAATGATTCTAATCAGAATGACAAAAAGTGTGTATGTGAACATGGCTAATGTAAAGCTTTCTCTTGCTGGATGATTGTTTAATTAAACTCTCTGAGTAAGTTTAATTGAATTAAATTAAAATTATGCAGAAAACAAATGAGCCTTTCAGCTTGTGACTTTAAAATGAATGAGAACACATCAACTGGACAATCTTCAGGGTTCCCTGGTTGCTCTTGTTCCTCTCCCAGTAAAATGTCTTCATACACTTTTGAAACGTCAGGGCAGCAATCCAGATTTGTTGATTTAAGTCACAGGGAACACACAACTAATCAAATGTAGAGTATAAATGCTGAATCGCAACGTAAAAACATGTTGAACATGGTTCTCTGATTATCTCCCCCTAAAAAAGTTCTTCTCTTCAAAATTTTCCTCTTCAAAATATTTTTTTCTCATAAGAGCTTTACATGGATACATAGTTTTAATATATAGATTATATATAGATATACATTTTCTATATTTTAAGTATTACAGAAATCCAGGTTTTTCTAAAGGGTCTGTAAACTGTATATAGATGTTGTGTATTTCAGTTTGTATTTGTATGATGTAAGTGCAGCTTGACTGAACAATTTCAATTAAGTACTCGTATGTTAACAGGCAAGAGTTTCACACACACACACACACACACACACACACACACACACACACACACACACACACACACACACACACTGGAGCTCTTAAATAACTCCTTAGGTGTAGTCAGTGTGGATATCAGAGTGTGTGTGTTTTAGATCCGAGCAGCTGAACCAGCTGCCATAATCTCCCGCGAGCTGTCTGAACAGACTAAGGGCCACATGCACGCAGGGGACATCACCTACACTGTGAGCACCATGGGTCAGCTAATTGACCTGCTGGATGTCCAGCTCAGGAACCTGACCCCTGGAGGAAAGGATAGTGCTGCCCGGAGTCTCAACAAGGTACTGCATACATCCTACAGTAAAATACAAAAAATTAAACATTTATCAATTTATAGCCAAAAAACTCAGTTTTAAAGGGATTGGGATTTAAAGGCACAATTTCCTCAAAATGTACGGAAATCATTTATGTTTGGAATGACAAGAGGGGACTTGTTATTATTGAGTAGATAAACATTTTAACTTTAAACATTTAGGGTAGATTCAGGTTTCCTGAATAAAGAAGCTGATCAGGCTTTTCAGCTAAATTCTGCTGTCATATAGTCAGTGTTTGAGAACAGACGTCAGATCTGCACTGCAGACAACACTTAGACGGGAACAGAGAACAGGTCAATTTCTCTAGTTTGAGCTATAGACGTTTAGAAGTGTAGATTAAATAAAGTGTAGAAAATAGAGCAAAGTATTTTATATATCTGTAAAGCAAAGTATTTTGCTTTACAGATTATCTTCTTGGGTGTCAACTAAGAAAATTCTTCTGTTATAACGGAGGAAAATCATATGGTAACAGGGTTGCCCTCAAAACAATACTGCCAAATATTACATTGTTGGTAATTAACATCATTTAATATTAAAAAAAAGAAAATAGAAGTGTAGATTAAACTTGCGTGATTACTTAGCAAAAATCTCACTTAAAATGTGAAATATTTAACTATTATACACGCAATAACATCTGCTCATTTCATTGAATCATCCAGGTGCAAGTTAAACAAAGTTAAACTTTATGTAAAAAATGACAGCCAATCAGATTGGAGCTTGCAAATTTTAAAAAGTGCACCAGTTTGTGAATTGTCTGTATAATCGTACAAACCCCTCAGTGAGCCAAAGATCAGGCCATCTGGTGTGTCTGGACTGCAGTGCACCTGATGAGGTCTCATCCAGATATTCAGGCTTTGTAAGGTCTCGGATAAAGATATATTGACGTAAAGAGTACTGTAAGTGCTGCAGTTTCTCTTTCACGTTAGAAGAGAGTAAGCAGGTGAGCAGTGGGTGTTTTTTTAATGATGTCCATGTTCCTCAGGATGAATAATTCCCTGTGTTTCTCCTCACGGTCGGACATCTGTTTAAAAATATTTCTCTTGGGTGATCGTCATGCTGAGTACATTATACAGCATGAATAATCAGTGTAGTCATGAAAGTTTTTGTTTGACGCTGGTTTCTCCAGAACTGTCTTATCACACACGGATGACTGGATCAAACACTCCACAGAACAAAGGGCTGAGTCTAATGTTCAGCGTGTCATTTACAGCGGATGTGATTCTACACTGAAGAACAGTCTGTAGATGAGAAATGTGCTGTGGGATTATTCTGACTACAGATAAACTGCTGAAGTACTCAGAGGCACAGGGACGAAGTGAAGTGATTTCTCTTGTGCTGTTTGTGTATTAGCGATCAATTCTGCTGTCAGCTGCTAGGGAACTATTACACACGAACAATTAAAACTTAATGGAATGTTTAATAAATAGGGTACAAAACAGGACATCAAACATAAGTATTTTACTATCTTGGGTGTCAACCAAGAAAATTCTTCTGTTATAACGGAGGAAAATCATATGGTAACAGGGTTGCCCTCAAAACAACACTGCTAAATATTACATTGTTGGTAATTTACATAATTTAATATTTTTTAAAAAGCTACAACAAGCTCAATAGCATTTTTCTAGTTATGCCAAATTGTGACGTCATAACATGAATAAGATCAGTAAGGCCTCTGATCAGCACAATTTGAAGGAGGGATACAAACATTTGATGTGTTTTAAACTTGTAATATTATTATCTTATAGTTACGCTATAACTATAGTTTATAGAAATTACAGGAGAGAGGTATATTTGTGGGCAGGTTTTTAAATTGCCAGATTCATTTCTCGGATGCCTATTGGTGCAACACAGACACTGCATCCATGTGTAAAACATCACACCTGTTTCTGCCATTGATTCTGCAAACTTCACTTTTAATGGCAGCCAGACAGTGGTGAACATTTCCTGTCTGTTCTCGTGATTGTCAGGACTGTGACATCCACCCACTTGCCCCGTCATGCTCTCCCATCCTGCATGTTAATTAACAAGGTTCAGTGGTTATTTTAAACTGAACCTGCCTTTATATTTCACAGCTGATGAATATGAGCTGCTGGGAATGTGGAAGTGGAGCTTTACACTGAACCCAGATCATTTTCAGTACAGAGAGCCCTGGTATGCCACATATAGGCTTTGTTTCAAACCCTGGTGAGCTGCCTGCTAACCATTAGAGAGCCTCATAAGACACTGATTTAAAAGCTCTCTAATGCCATTAGATGTTCTAACGCTTACTGATGAACAGCACATGAGAGGCACGTTTGATGCCAGAAACTGTGTGAGGAGAAGACAGGCCCCTCAGAGACAAATGAATGGGAGAAACTGGAACCTGCAATATGATGGCTGTCAGAATGGCAGTCCTGCCTTTCAATGTAAAGGGGCATTTCCTTGTTAAAAGAGGCATCAAATTTTTGCTAGAATGCACATGCGCATTAGTGGTCCAACCTGAAAAGAGTGAACAAAAGTTTTACAACCAGGCAAACACTCAGCCTCCAAGCAGAGTGCTCCTTTTTGCACTTCCTGTAGACATCTTTGACACACTCCCCGAAGCCCTGCCAGCTTAAACGGAGGGATAGATTCCTTTGAAAGTGAGACAGCAAGCTTCGTCCAAAGACAGAGGCAGAGACTGCAAACAGCAAGATCAAGACACTACTGAAAGTCTGAAGAGGTGCTAACAGGAGCCGCTGAGGAGTGACTCTAATGCACTCTGCTGCAGGTGTGCCGTGATCTGGAACAGGTGTTCTGAACATGGCTGCCATCAAGAAGAATCAACCCACATTAGAATTACATCACCACCAGTGACAGGACGACAGAGCTATTTATTTTTCTCTCTTTCCGTTCCTCACGTTTTCTCTCCTAAATTCAATAATTCATGCATGCACATTTCCCTGCGTCCCTCCTGCTGCTCTTTGCTCTTGCGGTGACTGAGAAGAGCCTGTGCGTTAATGCGCTAACACAAAATCATGCCTACAGTCACAACCTGTCAAACTGAAGCCCCATTCCTGCAAGACACCTGGACCAGATTAACGAGACTCTGCCTTTCTCTGTTGAAATTTGAAAACATGATGTGTGAGGCTGTGTGTGTGGAATGGAATTGTTACTCCTGAATATACCAGATTTGCTGGTCACCAGTTCATGTGGTGCTTTGGATGCTTGTGCCAGTTAGGAGGCTTCTTAACATCTTACAGTCTTGAAATCTTACAAAGGTCACCAGAACTGTAAATGCTGTCATTTATTCTGTAATTTGTGTTGCTGTCCATAAATTTCATTGCTTGAAGGTATCTGATTAGCTCCTAACAATGTTATATTTCCTGTTTAATACTAAAGTGTGGTTTTATTTGGGTTTTCAGCTGCAGAAAAGGGAGCGATCATGTCGATATTTTGTCCAGGTATTTCTTCTTTTCAACAGCTTTCATGCTCATTTGTGTTGGGCTGTCATGGGACTGTGCTTGTGCATTTCTCCTCATTTATACGTGGGTCATGTTTCACATGTATTGGTAAGGTCATGTTGTTTATGAATCATAATAGTCCAGATGCTGTCAGACACCCCAAACTCTCTGAAGCAGCCATCAAAGAGTCATTTACAGCAATGTAAGCACATATTTAGAATATAACATTTAAAGACGCATTGAAAACACAATGCTTCGCTTATCTTTTCATAATTAAAGTTGGTTCTACGTCAGTTTTGTACACAGCCATTAGCTCTGTTATAGGTTACAAATAACTATGTTTATTGAGAATGAAATCATTAGAAAAGCACATCTGGTTTCTGCGGCTTTTAAACTCTGTGATTCTCACCCTTCCCAGCATGCACTTGATGATTGGTGAAAAACGGCTATCTTAACCATCAGGAATTCTTATGAAGATATGAATGTCTTTATCAAAATCTGCCCTGAATTTATGTTTCAGACATGGTCAGTTGGATGAGACATTTGGAATTTGTATTTTTCTTATTTGGATGTTTATGAATTAGGACCCTTGCATTAGAGTCACATTGGAGGTTTTGTAAGTGTAATGTGCTCTCCTTCCCATTTACTTTTAGAACAATCACATTAAGTACAGCGTTGAAGCTGCCATGTTCTGCCACTTTGAAAAGCTGTGCTAGATTTGGACAAAGCATTTGATCTAAGTATGAAACAGTTTCAGACATCATGCTTAGTACATGTAACATTCTTCGTAGAGAATCTTACACAAGCTTCTGTCTGTTTAGTATTCTAGACTAAAGATTTGCTTTGGATCTCTTTCCAAAAGAGATCCTGCAGTGGGAAGACCTGCAGGCCGCTATCAGCTGAATTGTGCAGAAATGTTTCAGAAATTATCATTTTTGTTTTGTTTACCAGTGCTGTTTAACTTTATGTATCAATGGCAGTGATGGATCAATACATGACCTGATCCCAAGTTAGGAATAGATTCTATTTCACAGTCTCTTCAGAAAGAGAAAACTGCTGGTGCATTATAGGTAGAGAGTGTATTTCTAAAGGGGAAACCTGGTTTGATGTTTAAAGTTACAGCTTTGTTGCCCTTTCACAATCAATAAATGACCCACGACTAACTGAAGCCCATCAGTTGTTATTTTAAAGGGAGATGTTGGGTGTTTGGAGGAATATATAAAGTGCTGTGGCAAAATGTATGTGGACACGTAAGTCATACTTATATGGGTGTCAGAGGGGTGTAAGTACAGATGAGGGTTATTGCTGCCATTAATAAAGATTGTGTAATAAGAGATAATGTCATAAACATAAATCAAATAAATCAAAGAAAGAATGGGATGAAAATGTGAAGTGTGTGCAGGCAATTATGTAAAAGTGTATATGAGTTTTTTCCTCAGTTTACCTTTGTAAAAGGAGAGAGAGACAGAGAGAGAGAGTATGGAAGTAAGTAAGTATTGATACTTGAGAGCTCATAGATTTGAGAACTTGTACAATAAATATTTGCACGTAAAATAAAAATCTGAAGTTGAAAGTTGAAATTTGCACTTATGGACAATAATCTCACACCTTGTGTTCTGAATTTGAAGTTGTAGACAAATAGTCACAAATGTGTAAAACCACATTCACAGGAATTAAATGACAGGCACAAACATATTTACTTGTATTCTTAAATTCACATTCACAGTACAAGCACAAATAGGTACCTACAACTCCTGTCGGAGCTAAACAATAATTTACAGCCCGTGTCTTATTCCTGCAGGGCATTGTGGGAAAACACAACTGCACACAGAATGTGTCACATCACCAGCCGTGACTGACATGACTTCAGTGAGACTAATGGAAAATCAGAAAAGAGAGAGAGCGAGAGACTGCTGTTTAGTACGGGGAGCTGCTGTCTATTTGCCAGAATCAATTATGTCCTATAGACACACACTATAGACTTGAAGGATTTCTCACAGAGCTTTCTTTTCTCCTTCACTGCAGTCTTATTAAACGTGTGCTGTGGACTGTCTGGCAATATATATGCACAATGTGAAATATTTTGTATTATAATTAGAGACTGTATTAACAATAAATATGATTGATTTTGTATTCCTACCTTATCAGAGCAATCAGCTACACACACGACACACACACACACACATAGATCAGAAATTAAATCTGCAAAAAGAAAAAGTACTTAAAATCTCACAAATATTTGTACTTGCACAATTTTAAGTGCTTTCATGGCAGTGAAAAGGTCATAGTGAGTTAAATTTGTTTATTAAAAAATTGCACAGAGATTTATTTATTTTTTTGAGAATTGCTTGCATTACATTAGTTCAGCTTTGGAGAGGTTAGGTTGTTTAATTAAAAAAATAACAGAAGTGAAAAGAAAAAGCACTGTGACAATATGAAAAATAGTCTTCATTTCCATTTAAGCAAAATAATATATATTTTTCCAGTATTTGTATTAATTGCTGCTGATATAGTTTGGGTTGTTTTGTGTACAGTCTCAAGTTCTTCATCATAAGGTTGTTTTCAACATCCTGCTACATTATCCTCTGAGAACTCTTTAAACAGCTCATCTGCCTCCAACGCGTTTCTGTCTCTCTTTATTATGTACGGATTTCTCTCATTTGCATACACCACCTGTAATTGAGACGTTTTATATTATTTGTAAAGCTGCAATCAAATGTTTTATATATGAATATTTATTGTGCACAACACATTATTTATGATTCATAAATTGGACTGAATTAGATAGCATTTGGTGTCTTTGATCTTGGCACTATTACATTTCCCCAGAGCTCAGATAACATGACCTGGGATCAGTGTCTAATCTGTTTGTGTTCTCTGTGGGTTTGGAGATGATCTGGGGTCAGGTGGTAAGCTGCTGTCATGTGCCTTCAATGCAGAAAGGATCAGACCTGCGTAAACCGCAAAACAGATCGGAGTGGACCAGCTCAGTTTAGACTAAACTCCCAGTCTGAGCCAGTTTAACACTGTGGCAGATTACAGAGCTCAGTCATGGTCCACGGACAGAATATTTCAAAGTTTATATCCACAGCAAGAGTAGATTAATGCATTTGAAACATGGATCTGTTAAGCCTCTCCATGCTACTGAAATCTCACTTGCTATTGGACTTTTGCTTAGTTAGTTTGAGGAGTATTTCACCCAAAAATGGTCCTAAATGTAATTCCAAACCTGCCTGGCTTTTGCTGCTGTTGAATACAAAAGAAAAAGTGGGGTGCTTCTGTTTATTCTCCAGTCACAGAGCAAATTTTAAATCAGTACACAATGTTCCCCCTCACACAGATCTAGAATGTTCTCTTAAAGCTTATGTGTTCTGCATCAGAATATTCTCTTTCATAGCTGATTGATCAAAAGCCCTGAGAGGATCGGCCTGTCCTTCTGCAGTGCACCCACCGGACTTCTCTGACCGTAAAAGCTTGGTGTTTTGTCTTCTCAAGAGCATAGTGCTGCGTTTTGAAAATGAAGTGCTGCGTATGCGCTCGATGGGGAAATTCCACAGCCGTAAGCTTGTAGCCATGGTCACAAAACCTCTTTGAAGTTAATGCAAATTAGATTGGCTGTCGAAAGTTTGCTGTAAAAATGTGATAGCACTAAATCTTTTCATCTTCTTCTGCCTTCAACAGAGACACCTTTCTGTCTAAACGGCCAGCCGGCAAACCAATATTTCCCAGCGTTTAGTAGATGTTTCTCTGTGCAGACTTCACCTTATTAGCATTCCGAGCACATTTTTCGCCTGTAGCATTTGAATTGTTTTTTTATTGGGGTAGTGCTGTTGGGCAGAGTGATGAGCTTTTGATGACGGAGGTTAAACATTATTAAAAGGCTGATTGATCGGCTGCAGCTTTATGGCCTGGTCACGCACCTCTTGTCTGAATGTTCAGCTTTCAGCCAGTTATTGTAGAGCCACTTCAGCTTACAGACGACAGATGTGGAGATGTTTGTTGCAGCAGAATATTACCTCAGGAAGTTAGTTATCTCATTAACATTATTGTGGTCTGTCAGATATTTCAGTTTGTGTGTGTTTCAAGATCATCACATTGTTATAACACATTATTATGTGACTAGCCTTGTGCTCTTCTCTCCTTGCAAGTTCTGCATCATCCACCTTGTGACACTAATGCTCGACCCATCGCATCTGCTCCTGATGTTACAAATATTGCTAGAAGACATTGCTAACTGCTCACAGCAGATAAGAGTCTCATTTCTTCTGTTAAACAGGTTCAGTTAATGAATGCTAATGCTGTTTTGCTCCTGCAGGCAATGGTGGAGACAGTGAATAACCTGCTGCAGCCACAGGCTCGAGCAGCGTGGATGGATCTGTCCACCAGCGAGCAGCTGCGCGCTGCCACCATGCTGCTGGACACTGTAGAGCAGGGTGCATTTGTGCTCGCCGACAACCTGCTCAAAACTGATGTTGTGCAAGAAAACACAGAGAACATCCGTAAGTCACAGTCCATATATACATATATATATATATATATATATATATATATATATATATATATATATATATATATATGTTGCAGATGGCGACTGCATGCAGGTCTGATTCTCTCTGTAACTTTCTGAGGTTTAACTGGTTCACTTCCTGCGAGTGGATGGCACATCATTACAGAGGCTATTCAAAAGTAGCTGTGTGTTCTGATTACATAAATGTTTCTAGAAACAACATTTTAAAACATTTCATTTTTAATACTCTAAATATTTTACTACTGACAACAGTGAAAGTCCAGAAGAGTCATTGTGGTCTCATTAAATAAACAGCATGTTAGAGCATCATTTCCTTGATTCTTCAGACAGTTTCATCACACATGTGAGACGAGCAGCTGCCATTGAGATGAATGGAGACACAGTGTGTAGCTCTGCAGGTATTGTAGGACATCACAAGCCTGCATGATAATAAAGCAGTTTATATTGGAAGACTGAGTTATCTATATGAAGCATTTCTCACCCTAGGAGAAACAAACACAACGTTTTGAGGGCACACACATTTTCCTCAACTGCTCACATCTGTTTGTGAATGTCAGAGCATGAGTCAGCATTCCCCAAATTAGATCGTTCCTTCTTCAGAGCACGTTCCTCTGTGGTTAGTACCTGTTTGTGTGGATTGAGGCAGTATGAGGGTGGGCAAATGAGGACAATAGTTTGGTGAAGACGCCACAGAGCACCAATGCGCTGGCATTCAGAAAGACGACAGATTTAGTGGTGATTAGCAGCGTTGCCATCTGATGATGCTGGGGACATGGTTGTTTGGGGAAATAAGAGGCTATTTCTGTGTTTGTCTGGGATGTTTATCTTTTACCAAATAACTCTGAAGCTGTCGCTATCCTCCCACCCCACTGTAATATAACACGCCTCAAGAAAGGTGCCATTCTATTTAGATTCCTCCTTTAGATGGAGTGTGTTTGTTTGAGTTTTTTTGTCTGGTGAGCAAATTTTGGGCAATTAATGTGGTATTTAAAATGGCTTCTGATTTCTTCTAAAGCTCAACAGCATCTCCATGCTGCTGTTTGCTGCTCTTAAGCCTTTCACAGAGACTCTGGAGAAATGGGAAAATATTTCCTGTGACCGAGAGTCTTTCTCTTTTTCTGCCCACTGGTATTTATCTCTCTTTTTTTGTCCTGTTGGTGGGAAGAACCTGCATGTGAATGCGCTGGTAGAAGCCATCAGTTACCACCCTGCCAGTGATCCTGAGCTGAATAGAAATCCACATGATTTTTAATGTGGGATTTTTAATGTTCATGTTACTGTTCATTTTACTGTACATTTTACTTTTATTTTACAGCCGGTTTATTTTGAGGTCCTGTGAGGGAATGTTTGTGAATGCCCAAAACTGCAGCTGCAGAAGCAGGCCACAGGCCGAGAGTGAAATAATTGTTTGATTAGAGAATAAACAGCACAGGAAGAGTTCTGAGTTCTGAACCTTTTTTTCATTTTTTGCTGCCTGCAGTCTGAAACAGACTCTTTAAAGAGAGTTGCTCATAGCTCCACTGGCTTGATGTTTAGTGCATGATTTTGAGATATGTCAGAATCATTAATTTAGTAGGTTTAATTCCACAACAACAGTGCAGTGTACACATTTAGTAATGACCTGCATGTAAATTCTGTGATTTTACTGCCATGAAATGGTTTTAAGATTAAAGCACCCTGTTCATGTTCCAGTGAGACGGACAGCGTTGCAGTTAGTAAAATAGGCAGACATTTATAACATATGAAGAGAAGTCAACAGGGCAGCATGAGCAGGTGGTCATGTCTGCTTCTGTGTGCATGTGTCAAGTTCGTTTCCTATCTCTCTCTCTCTCTTATGTGTTCAGAGCTAGAGGTGGCCAGGATGAGCACAGACGGAAATCTTCCCGATCTGAAGTTTCCGCAGGCTGGAGACCAAGGCAACATCATCCACTTGTCAGCCAACACCCTCAAACAACATGGAAAAAACGGTACAGCCCTGACATACAGCAGCAGTAGATGTGGGGTGGTGGGAAGGCCACGTTCCACCAGTGCTATGAACTCTAAAAATTGGAATTTCCAACTTAACCAGCATGACGTCACACAAACATGGTGTAGCATTCCAGAAATGTTTCTTGAAACATAGAACATTGTTCAATTTAAGCAAATTAAGTGTATCAGCCAGTCAAAAGTTTCTGCATGACACGGTGGTAAAAATTAGTAAGCAGACATTTACAAAGACAGGTGTGTAAAAAAGGATAAATGACCTTGTGTTGATAACTGCACACCTGCAAGCTAATGGTAGCAGTGATTTTAATTTTTATGTTTTAGCTTTAGACAACAGCATGCTAGAGATATCAAAGTGTAATTCCCACATCTGATTCGCAATATTCTGCACTTACACTTTGTACACAGATGAAAAGACTTCAGTGGTGGCAATTCAGGTTGTGTGACAGCACTGAGTTTTCTGTTTTTGTGTGGTGCTTTTCACAATACACTTTGTTTCAAAGCATCATACTGTTGTTTCTCAGTTCAGTGGAAGCTCTTTCATGTCTTTGTCTTTGGGCCAGCAGATATTTTTCTATGCATGTGGGCAAGAAATAAGGATTTTCATGTTTTGTAAACTGTTCCTTTATGTACTGAGTAATCACGGTCAGTTCCATAGCCAAATCAGTGACTCCACAAAAACATCCCATCACTTCATCTTGTTCCTCAGACTTTGTTATAAAATCTATGCAAATGAAGCAGAAATCCTCCGCTCTTACTCGTTCTTCATCAAAGGTTAACTTCCTTCCAGTGAATACTCATTACCAACTGGCCCATCAACAGGAAACACAAAAAAAACACTTCTTTTCTTGCGAGTCGGTGATCCCAGACTCTGGGGGAGGCAGCGAGGGCGCCTCATTTCTTTTCACAAAAGAAAGAGTGAGAGACAAGAAAATAACAAGCAGAACAAATTCGAATGCTTTTGTCAATGAAACCAGTAAAGTGCTAATGACATTTAAAAGAATTCGAATCAAGTCGACTCACGGTTAGACTTTTTTCCTCCTTTATTCTGCCTCACTTGAAACCTTTCAGCAAATGCTGCTGAGGGGAACAAAGCATTATGGGTGTTATGGATTCAATATATGATCTTGCTGTCTAATCAAAGCTCAAATTATTTCATGTCATTGCTCCTTTCCTCTTGTGTAATGACTGAAACAGGATTTTGATCACATTATGATGGTGTCGGAATGCTTTGTAAGCCATTCCATGATCCCACAGTAATGAATAAGCCTGTTTTAGTGAACTAAAAAAAATAAAACAGCATACCAGCATGTCCAATCAGGGCATTGTTTAAGCACAGATCCAACATGTTTTGCTTGGTACACTGTCACTTTAGCTTTTTAAAGGGGTTTTGTGTTTCACTGGCTACCCAGATAAGTTTGAATTTAGCAAAATTTGGACCAGTCAGTAAAATCTAAGCAAAAGTCACTATTCTGTATATCTCACATCATAAAGTGCACATAAATCAAGTTAAGATTTTAATTTACAGTAAGACTACAGTAAGTTTTTAAAGTTGAAATTTATGTTTGTAAAGTGTGGCTATGTGTTGTCATTGTGGGTCTATGTAAATTAAATGAGCTCTGACACATCAGCAATTTTATGTACAATCAGCTGTTTTTCCCAGCAGTCATCTCAAGATTTTCACGAGAGTAGCTGTGTTTCTTCTTGCTTTGTAAAGTCTTTTGCTTTTGTAAATCTTTGTGTTCTTGATAATGGTTAGTTTATTTTCAGCAGAGCTTATGTGGTAACACTTTAGTATGGGGAACACATACTCACCATTAACTACAAAGTTTGCCTCAATAAACCTCAGTACATTTACTGCTTACTGTGTGGTTGTGTTTAAAGTTTATTAATTCATGGTAAGGCAATGTGTGGTTGTGTTTAAAGTTTATTAATTCATGGTAAGGCAATGTGTGGTTGTGTTTAAAGTTTATTAATTCATGGTAAGGCAATGTGTGGTTGTGTTTAAAGTTTATTAATTCATGGTAAGGCAATGTGTGGTTGTGTTTAAAGTTTATTAATTCATGGTAAGGCAATGTGTAGGTATGGGGAAGGATTAAGAGATGTACATGGTCATGTACATAAATAAAGTGCATTAATAAAGTACTAATAAACAGCCAACATGCTAGCTAATGGGCAATTTGTTAAAAGTGTGAATTGGTCATCATACTAAAGTGTTACTGGTTATTTAATGAAGATTGTCTGTTAACTGCAAATGCTGTTTGGTTTTGTCAACCCGGCTGACCAGGCTGTGAGTCCAGCTAACCACCTCTGTCTTGTTTAAGCTGTTTCGTTTGTTTGTTTTCCAACATGGATACAAACCAAACCTGCTGCATGTTTAGTTGCAGACAATTAACAACAGTGTTTGGTAATAAAGTAGTCAGGCTACTAACTATTAGCTCATGTTAACATATACAGATTTTAAAAAAAAATATGTGATGATTGAAATGAGTCTTTCTTGCATCTGATTTGAAAACAGTTACTCAATACTGTAGATGCTGCAATATTGAGTTAAAGCTGGCATTACTAATAGTTAGTCATTCCCCAACACTGGGAATTATCTGAAATGATGAGCTTGCAGCATGCTATTGGTTGAAGTAAATCTGATTTAATCTAATTAGCTTCTTTTGTTCCTTCCCTCTCAGGTGAGATCCGGATGGCGTTCGTGTTGTACAAGCATCTGGGTTCATACCTGTCCACTGAAAATGCCAGCATGAAGTTCAGCTCTGAGACGCTAAATACAAACTACTCTGTGATCGTCAACTCGCCCATTATAACTGCAGCCATCAACAAAGACAGTAACAAAGTTTACCTGTCTGATCCGGTCATATTCACCATCCAGCACATTCAGGTATGAGGACAGATGCTGCACAGTCCGTTCAGAACTGGTCTAATTGTTTTGAGTGAGATTTGCTGCAAAGATGAACGTTTTTTTTAAATGCAGAAACTTCAGATATTGTTTTCTTTTTGTGTTGAACCGCACATGTGCTTGCTTAGCTGTATTGTAGGGATACATTTATCTCTAGAAGTTCTGACCTACCCTTTGAGGTTGTCCTCAACTGGAAAAATGATTTAAAGATGTGTGTGTGTGTGTGTCAAGGCCTTTCAAAATGGATTTGTAGCTAAGTAAATGTGTGTTTGTGTAATTGGGTAACTATGGTGATGGAGAGCTTAATAAAAGAGATTTAACAATCTCACCACAGGTGCCTCAATCGCACAACCAGCATTTATTATTTTTCTTTCTGTGCTCTGACTTCATCAAACACACACACAGAGAACATTTCTTCCAGCTGTGATTAGACAGGTCCTTGGGAACTTGGGAAGAAAAGTTATTTGGCAGGCCCACATGAAATTTGCACATTTCTGCACAACCTTCATCATTCTCCTACTGACCATATTGTACAACAAGAGGACATGCTATTTAACATGTCACACATTTACACATTTTTTATTTGTGCTGCTGTGGTTCACGGGCTGGTTTCAGAACAGTTTATCTGCATCTGTGTATATAAATATCTGTATGTCACGTTGACATGGATTCTGGTCGGCAAAGGTATATTTTTAAGAACATGTTTTTTAGCAGCTCACTGAGGGTGAATTCAGTCTGTACTAGTTTCTGTTCTATTCGGTAAGTTTCACACTGCAATAAATGACAGTTGTTATGTTTATGTTTCATATAGAAGTAATAGAGTATCAATGTTTTTGATGTGATACATGCAAAAGATTGTTTGTTTACCAAGTGGCCTTTTGTATAAGTGTCTTGACAGAGAAAAACGTTTTTAGGGACCTTATTTTTTGTGACATTATCCTTAAATTTGAAACATTACTTTGGCTTTGAGTCTAGATGGTCTGGCACATTTGAATGGCAATTACTTATATAATTTGCCACCTATAGCATTTTTTCTTTTTTGCTTATTGTTGGCAATACAATAAGCAAAAAGTGTCCTTCAGAAAATTCCACAATAGTATCAAATGCTTATAGCTTTAAAGGCTGAAAGGGTTCATGTCCTTTTCAGAGTTTGTGCTGACAAAATGGAGGCCAACTCGACAGCCAACTGACACAGAGGAGCAGACTCCAAATAAAACATTTGGTTCCTCTTCATATGAAGTGTCTTGTGTGCATTGTGAGTCCACTACTGTGCTGATTGTTTCTGACCTCTCTGGTAATCTTCATCTAGCAGTCAGAGGAGAATTTCAACCCCAACTGTTCATTCTGGAGCTACTCTAAACGCAGCATGACAGGATTCTGGGCCACACAGGACTGCCGGCTGCTCGGAACCAACCAGACACACAGCACCTGTTCCTGTACCCACCTGACCAACTTTGCTGTGCTCATGGCTCATGTGGACATGAAGGTAAAGGCAATTTTCAAACACTTGTCTGAGATAAAAACACAAACCAATGGTCATAAACTCATTCTGAGAATCAAACAAACATGATAATCAGTTTACATATGGGGATTGTTTACTGATGACTCCAGGCTGTGGGTGGTCTTGGTCTCCATTTGATCCGTGATCAATGTCACTTCCCCACATAGAAAACACAGTGTGTTTATAAGACTGCATTGTTACAGTTGCTTTCTGTTGTTTTTACATGCATGTTGCGTTTTTGTGGAAAGGTCAGTACGATACATCTGACCATACAGCATGTATTGTATCATTTGTTGCAGTGCATTATTTTTAAACCAATTACCTTTTAGTTCTGATGTGAGTTTCTGTGTGAGGTCTGTGTTTGTGTCTGACAGCCTCTGTGGTCCAGCATGTATCTGGCGTCATTTTTTGTGTCGGGCAGGCAGGGGACCAAAAGCAGCCTCAGCCAGGTGCATTTAGTCTAAAAGCTTGATTTGAATTTTCTATTCAGAACCAAAGTTCAGTTGTACCTAGAGAGAAACAAAAAACAGAAGAATGATTGAAAGGAGACAGAATAGAAATTAGCAAAAAATTACTGGTCTCTTTTTTTGCATCAACACAATCTTGATTCTCAAGAGAAAATGGTAGAATGGCGACAGGCATTTTGATTTGTAAGTTAGAGGGAGAACAGCAGGTCTCCTTTAGGTCCTGTTGTGGGAGAAGAAAAATATTCCTCTAGATTCCTCTAGCAGCTAAAAGTATATAATACAGTCTAAGCTGCAGGTGTGCTGATCTCAGTGTTTGCTGACTGCTATGATACAAACATAAACTTAAAATAATAGTAACAAAAACCA
Source organism: Chromobotia macracanthus (assembly GCA_036877525.1). Classification (NCBI taxonomy): domain Eukaryota; kingdom Metazoa; phylum Chordata; class Actinopteri; order Cypriniformes; family Botiidae; genus Chromobotia; species Chromobotia macracanthus. The sequence continues at coordinate 719,769 of JAZGTH010000091.1, read as the reverse complement.
CTGAAACCTAAAGCACTTAGAAAGCTGACACTTTACAGTGAAGTTCATAATATTAATACATTTGCTAACAATGATCAGTATATTTACAGCATTTATTAACCTTTGTTAATCTGAGTTTACACCAATACAATTACTTATGATCTGCTCCCATTAGTTCCTTAATTAGTGTTTTAATAAATAATAATAGATGCAACTTTGGATTTAAATACTAATAAAATAATAAATATTAAAATAATAAACATTTAAAATAATAAATATTAAAGTTATATTAACTAGGATTAATAAGTGCTGTAAAATGGAAGACACACATCTCTCTTTAAAAGGCCTCACAGCTGATGATGTCTGTCAGAGCAAAAAGCAAACCATGAGGTCAAAGGAACTGATTGTTGACATGATTGTTGCAAGACACACATCTAGGGAAGGCTACAAAAAAATTCTGCTGCACTGAAGGTTTCCAAGAACACAGTGGCCTCCATAAATCTCAAATGAAATAAGTTTGGCACAAGTCAAGTCAAGTTCAAGTTGAGCTTTATTGTCATTCCGCTATATGTGGGGACATACAGTGGAACGAAATGTCGTGCCTCACAGGACCACGGTGCTACATAAATACAGACATACAACAATGACGTGAAACAGTATAAATCTAAACACAAAGGCACAACCAGGACACAACCAGGACTCTTAGGACCAGCTAACAGCAAACTGAGCAATCTGAGAAGAAGGGCCTTAGGAGAGGTGACCAAGACCCCAAAGGTCACTGACTGAGCTCCAGAGATTCTGTGTGAAGATGGGACAAAGTTCTAGAAGGACAACCGTCACTGCAGCCCTTTATGTCAGAGTGACTAGACGAAAGCCTCTCCTCAATGCAGAACACATAAAAGACCACTTGGAGTTTGCAAAAACAACTGATGAACTCTCAGACTGAGGAATATTGTCTGGTCTGATGAACCAGACAACAGTGAATGGTTTGCCCTCAGTTTCTAACTGGAGGAGACCAAGCTGGAGGAAACCAGGCACCGCTCAAGGCTGTAATTGCTGCCAAAGGTGCTTTAACTCTGAACTGAATACTTATGTGCTTATACTTATGTGATATTTCAGTTTTTTCTTTTTAGTAAGTTTTCTTTTGAATAATTTTTTTTAATTTGTTCAAAAGGCAGGGATATGCCCACATTAGAGTTTAACTAGTCTCACAGCATGCAACCTAGCCACAAGCGCATTAGCCTTAGCCACACCTACCCTTTATTTTTTTACAGATTATAGATAGGTTTAGCACTTTATAGCCTTATTGATGAGTTTTATGTTGTTGCCACAACTACATGCTTGAGTGAGAGGGCAGCAGTGAATAATGTTTTAATGTACAGCTTGACATGACTGGAGTGTTGGAGAGAAAGAGACAGAGATGGTGAGTCAGGGGACATCGTTTGGTATTTGTCATCCATCAGTCCTACAGAAGGGAGAGAGCGAGGCCGCTGGTCGCCATGGTTATACTGTGCTCTCACTACTGGGGTGTTTGTTTTAGCGATGAGTTATCATTTTGAAATCTTCGTTGAGTGTTAGGGTTAGTTTGTACAGTTTAAAAAGTGTGTGTGTGAGATGGACCGAGACCTTCATGTTTCTGGCTTGTTGATATTAAAGGAAAAATTACCTTTTAAAAATGAAAATTCTTCCATTGTTAACTAAACAACAGCTTTCATTTTATAGACGCAAAATCACTGAGACATTTCTCAAAATATCATCTTTTGTAAAATTAAGATGTAAAGGTTTGGAATGATGTGACGGCCAAGTAAACTGAGTTTTGGGTGAACTATTCCTTTAAGTGCATATGACTTTTGCACGGTTTACATTTAAGTCATTAAATACTGTTGAGAAACTTTCAAATCAAATGTGGTGCCTTTAGATGCATCAGTTCCGACATTAAAATGTTTTATCTGTTCATTTCATCTGTTAGTGTGTTCAGTGCTGGAACTGATTTCATTCATCTTTCATGCCTGTCTTCAAAAAACAAAGCTGATACATATGTTCTCCTAAATAATACGGCAAATAATAGTGGTGGTGTTAAATTCTTGACTAGACAAAATTACTTCAGAACCCAGAATGGTGTATAAAACCATTCTGTTCATAAAATGACAATGATGTACAGAAATATATTATTTGTTTATTATTTATATTATTAATTATCCTGTCTTATTGTTTCCATACACAGCTAGTTATAAGCACTATAACCTAACAATAATAGACAACTTCCTAAAGCTCTCAAAGGTGAATGAGCCTCTGGAAGGCTGATGTGTTATGTGCACAATGGGTGTACACAGACACGCATATAAGCTGTGTACTGTTACCCATGCAGTGCTCTTAAATTTTGATGAGCTGTTTTTCAGAAGTGCTGAGATCCGGTCTTCCAGATTCAAAACCTTCTGGGATGTGTCCTGTATCAGGTGTTCTCTTTTCCCTTGGCTGTGTGCTCTCGGTAGGGACCCTACAAAGGGAGTCCAACAGGATATTAATGACAGTCCCCACAAGATCTGAGTGCCTAAACTGCAGCTGCTAATAAATCATACTCACTGTCACACACAGTGTAGAAACACAACAGAGATATATTCTTTACTACATGATGTGAGATATTAGCAGTGTTTGAAACCTACTTTGAAACCATAACATCCTAAGCTACAAGCTAACCTAAAGTTGCTAAACTAGTCAAGCAATGCTTTAATTATGCAATTATCTACAGTAATTACAGCCACTCACAAAAAGTAACTAACCACACTGGAGGTTTTTGAATTGTTTTATTTCTGTCCCATTATTGCACACAATTGAAAAACAATGACTGTTTTTTCAACAGGTTTCCTCAACACTCCCCCATCTGTCATTGGTGGAGAATCCCATAGTTCCGCCCCACATGGTTTGAGATAATTGCCCCTTTCACACATGCAGTCTTTACTGGTTAATTACATTAAGAGATTATGTATGACCTTAAATCAAGAGAAGAAAAGAGAAAACCAGTAAGAGAATCTGTAACAGTACCAGTAAAGATGCTTTGTGTGAACACAGAAAAGAATTGCCTTATGATTACAGAACGTGCTGACGTAAGTCTTCTTTGAGCCAATCAAAACAGTCATTTAAAATAAAGTGAAAGTGACGTGCTGGCCAAGTATGGTGACCCATACTCAGAATTTGTCCTCTGCATTTAACTTATCCGGCAAGTAGTGAGCAGTGAACACACACACTGCAAACCATGAACACTGTGGTGCCCAGGGAAGTATTGGGGGTATGGCATCTTGCTCAAGGGCACCTCAGTAATTGGAAATCGAACCGCCAACCTTTTGGTTACAAGTCCAACTTACTACCTAGTAGGACACAGCTGCCCCACATTAGAGTTTACCGGTATTTTGTTATTGATGTGTAAACGGTACATTACTGGTAAAAACGGTGGAACGCGGTTGCTTGTGTGAACAACACATTTGGTGGTACAGTCATTATGGTAATTTACTGGTAATTTACTAGGATTACTGTGTAAAAGGGGCTAACGTTGCCGAGTCAGTTTGCACAGTTGTAGACTTGAATAGCACTGGTGGTAATTGTCACCTTGACCTCAGGGTACATGAGCTGTTTGGGAACAGTACCACCTACTGATTAGAAAAAAAAAAAAAAAACTTGTGTAAAACAAAATCCTCAGCAGAAAGTCAGGACTCTGCACTGTTTAGATTATATGAGTCATACCACAGTGATGCTCATCTGTTCAGTGATACTGACTTTGAAAAGATGTCCTACATCTGTTGCCCTGTTGTCTCCTGATGTCACATTATGCAAGTCACCCTACATCACTGACCTCACTGACCTCTTGTGTCTAAATGGAAGAAAATCACAGCCCTCTCTCAGTCTTTCTCTATGCCTCTCTCTCTGTAGACAGCAGACTCTGTTCATGATCTGTTACTCGATGTCATCACCTGGGTAGGCATCCTACTGTCTCTGGTGTGTCTGTTGGTCTGTATCTTCACCTTCTGCTTCTTTCGTGGACTCCAGAGTGACAGGAACACTATCCACAAGAACCTGTGCATCTCGCTTTTCATTGCAGAAACACTCTTCCTTACTGGCATCAACCGCACAGATCAGCAGGTACGCCCCTCTGTAGCCTAAACACCCCACACCCTCTCTCTACACACTAATACACTACACCTTACACCCTCAGCCCCATACTCTACACACTAATACACTACACCTTACACCCTCAGCCCCATACTCTACACACTAATACACTACACCTTACACCCTCAGCCCCATACTCTACACACTAATACACTACACCTTACACCCTCAGCCCCATACTCTACACACTAATACACTACACCTTACACCCCTCAGCCCCATACTCTACACACTAATACACTACACCTTACACCCTCAGCCCCATACTCTACACACTAATACACTACACCTTACACCCTCAGCCCCATACTCTACACACTAATACACTACACCTTACACCCTCAGCCCCATACTCTACACACTAATACACTACACCTTACACCCTCAGCCCATACTCTACACACTAATACACTACACCTTACACCCTCAGCCCCATACTCTACACACTAATACACTACACCTTACACCCTCAGCCCCATACTCTACACACTAATACACTACACCTTACACCCTCAGCCCCATACTCTACACACTAATACACTACACCTTACACCCTCAGCCCCATACTCTACACACTAATACACTACACCTTACACCCTCAGCCCCATACTCTACACACTAATACACTACACCTTACACCCTCAGCCCCATACTCTACACACTAATACACTACACCTTACACCCTCAGCCCCATACTCTACACACTAATACACTACACCTTACACCCTCAGCCCCATACTCTACACACTAATACACTACACCTTACACCCTCAGCCCCATACTCTACACACTAATACACTACACCTTACACCCTCAGCCCCATACTCTACACACTAATACACTACACCTTACACCCTCAGCCCCATACTCTACACACTAATACACTACACCTTACACCCTCAGCCCATACTCTACACACTAATACACTACACCTACACCCTCAGCCCCATACTCTACACACTAATACACTACACCTTACACCCTCAGCCCATACTCTACACACTAATACACTACACCTTACACCCTCAGCCCATACTCTACACACTAATACACTACACCTTACACCCTCAGCCCCATACTCTACACACTAATACACTACACCTTACACCCTCAGCCCCATACTCTACACACTAATACACTACACCTTACACCCTCAGCCCCATACTCTACACACTAATACACTACACCTTACACCCTCAGCCCCATACTCTACACACTAATACACTACACCTTACACCCTCAGCCCCATACTCTACAAAACACTACATACACCCAGCCCTACTCTACACACTAATACACTACACCTTACACCCTCAGCCCCATACTCTACACACTAATACACTACACCTTACACCCTCAGCCCCATACTCTACACACTAATACACTACACCTTACACCCTCAGCCCCATACTCTACACACTAATACACTACACCTTACACCCTCAGCCCCATACTCTACACACTAATACACTACACCTTACACCCTCAGCCCCATACTCTACACACTAATACACTACACCTTACACCCTCAGCCCCATACTCTACACACTAATACACTACACCTTACACCCTCAGCCCCATACTCTACACACTAATACACTACACCTTACACCCTCAGCCCCATACTCTACACACTAATACACTACACCTTACACCCTCAGCCCCATACTCTACACACTAATACACTACACCTTACACCCTCAGCCCCATACTCTACACACTAATACACTACACCTTACACCCTCAGCCCATACTCTACACACTAATACACTACACCTTACACCCTCAGCCCCATACTCTACACACTAATACACTACACCTTACACCCTCAGCCCCATACTCTACACACTAATACACTACACCTTACACCCTCAGCCCATACTCTACACACTAATACACTACACCTTACACCCTCAGCCCCATACTCTACACACTAATACACTACACCTTACACCCTCAGCCCCATACTCTACACACTAATACACTACACCTTACACCCTCAGCCCATACTCTACACACTAATACACTACACCTTACACCCTCAGCCCCATACTCTACACACTAATACACTACACCTTACACCCTCAGCCCCATACTCTACACACTAATACACTACACCTTACACCCTCAGCCCCATACTCTACACACTAATACACTACACCTTACACCCTCAGCCCATACTCTACACACTAATACACTACACCTTACACCCTCAGCCCCATACTCTACACACTAATACACTACACCTTACACCCTCAGCCCCATACTCTACACACTAATACACTACACCTTACACCCTCAGCCCATACTCTACACACTAATACACTACACCTTACACCCTCAGCCCATACTCTACACACTAATACACTACACCTTACACCCTCAGCCCCATACTCTACACACTAATACACTACACCTTACACCCTCAGCCCCATACTCTACACACTAATACACTACACCTTACACCCTCAGCCCCATACTCTACACACTAATACACTACACCTTACACCCTCAGCCCCATACTCTACACACTAATACACTACACCTTACACCCTCAGCCCCATACTCTACACACTAATACACTACACCTTACACCCTCAGCCCATACTCTACACACTAATACACTACACCTTACACCCTCAGCCCATACTCTACACACTAATACACTACACCTTACACCCTCAGCCCATACTCTACACACTAATACACTACACCTTACACCCTCAGCCCATACTCTACACACTAATACACTACACCTTACACCCTCAGCCCATACTCTACACACTAATACACTACACCTTACACCCTCAGCCCCATACTCTACACACTAATACACTACACCTTACACCCTCAGCCCCATACTCTACACACTAATACACTACACCTTACACCCTCAGCCCCATACTCTACACACTAATACACTACACCTTACACCCTCAGCCCCATACTCTACACACTAATACACTACACCTTACACCCTCAGCCCCATACTCTACACACTAATACACTACACCTTACACCCTCAGCCCCATACTCTACACACTAATACACTACACCTTACACCCTCAGCCCATACTCTACACACTAATACACTACACCTTACACCCTCAGCCCCATACTCTACACACTAATACACTACACCTTACACCCTCAGCCCCATACTCTACACACTAATACACTACACCTTACACCCTCAGCCCCATACTCTACACACTAATACACTACACCTTACACCCTCAGCCCATACTCTACACACTAATACACTACATTAACAGCCCATACTCTACACACTAATACACTACACCTTACACCCTCAGCCCCATACTCTACACACTAATACACTACACCTTACACCCTCAGCCCCATACTCTACACACTAATACACTACACCTTACACCCTCAGCCCCATACTCTACACACTAATACACTACACCTTACACCCTCAGCCCATACTCTACACACTAATACACTACACCTTACACCCTCAGCCCCATACTCTACACACTAATACACTACACCTTACACCCTCAGCCCATACTCTACACACTAATACACTACACCTTACACCCTCAGCCCCATACTCTACACACTAATACACTACACCTTACACCCTCAGCCCCATACTCTACACACTAATACACTACACCTTACACCCTCAGCCCATACTCTACACACTAATACACTACACCTTACACCCTCAGCCCATACTCTACACACTAATACACTACACCTTACACCCTCAGCCCCATACTCTACACACTAATACACTACACCTTACACCCTCAGCCCATACTCTACACACTAATACACTACACCTTACACCCTCAGCCCATACTCTACACACTAATACACTACACCTTACACCCTCAGCCCCATACTCTACACACTAATACACTACACCTTACACCCTCAGCCCCATACTCTACACACTAATACACTACACCTTACACCCTCAGCCCCATACTCTACACACTAATACACTACACCTTACACCCTCAGCCCCATACTCTACACACTAATACACTACACCTTACACCCTCAGCCCCATACTCTACACACTAATACACTACACCTTACACCCTCAGCCCTACACCTTTCTTTGATCAGAAACTATGACTGACACACAGATGAGCCTACACAAGAGATATAGTCTTACTTGTTCAGTAATGTTCAGCACCATTTTAAGACAGGAAGTGAGGTAGAAACAGACAGGAAGAGAGATGGTGTTTTAAATGTTTTTGTGCCTTTAAGAAAGGGTGAAATAGGGCTAGTGAGAGAGTGTATGTGTTTCATAAAGGTTAAATGGGGATGTTCAGAACCTCATACGTGATGAAGTCTTTAAACTCAATTATTTCATATTTTTCAATTATCTGAGCAGGTGATTGAAGTTTTGACAGAAAACGACAGAAAACATCTTTAAATGGTCTTGTTTAGCTGATGAAAACCCTTCATTGTTTCTGTAAGGGATGTTGTGTGTGTTTCAGATTGCCTGCGCAGTCTTTGCTGCCCTTCTGCATTTCTTCTTCCTGTCTGCATTCACGTGGATGTTTCTGGAAGGCATTCAGCTCTACATCATGTTGGTGGAGGTGTTTGAGAGCGAACACTCACGCAGTAGATATTTCTACCTGGCCGGATATGGTATTCCTGCTCTAATCATCACTGTCTCTGCTGCTGTGGATTACCGCAGTTATGGGACTGACAGAGTGTGAGTCTCTCCCACACACACACAACTCATATGCACTCACACACATACACAAACACACACACAAACACACAATTAGTCACACACACCTCACACACACACAACTCACATGCACTTACAGACATACACAACTCAAACACACACACAATCAGTCACAGACACCTCACGCAGTCACACAAAACACAGGCACACACACAACACAAAACACAGGCACACACTCAATCAGTGACATATACACAACTTACACACAGACACACACCCACACGCACACAATCAGTCACACTCAGTGTTCCGTACAAAGCCCTGCTGGAACATATGCCATGTGTGGGGTTGAATTTTTGTTTAATGTTGCAGAAATTAAAGTTTGAATAATTGAAGCATCAGGTATCATCCAAAAACCATAAAAACCTGAGAGATAACCTGCAGCATTATTTCCTGTGTGTCTGTGTCTCTTTTGTCATCAGGTGTTGGTTGCGGTTGGACACTTACTTCATCTGGAGTTTTATAGGCCCCGCCACACTTATCATCATGGTAACTTATTACTGAATCTCCATGTTATTTATTCTAAAACTAATAACCATTTAACCTTTCACCCTTTGAGTTTATATACACACAGCTCTTAATGTAGCATTTTACCTCCTTGAGCATCAGTGAATGTTTGCAGGTTTTGTAATAGTTGTGTGTGAGTCTCAGTTGTCCTAAGTGTAAAAACTGATTTCAACACCATACAGTCACTGTGCAGAAGATGCTGGAAAGACAAAGAATGAGCAGAACCAGGAGGATTGTTCTGAAGAAAACCTTCAGTGCTCAGGATAAATCAGGCACTCATGCACAACTATCACAAAATACACACAATGACGTTTAAAGAAACCGCACACTATATTAGGAACCAATTGGAGGTTAACTTCTAAAGTAGATCATTTGTGCAAAATCTATGTGAAATAGCTTCATTCATTGCAATACTAAATAAGAAACAATGCTGTTTATGGTCTTTTTAATGATAAATATCTTCCTTAATGATAAATATAGACTTTCTGTAGCACAAGTAACACTTCCGGGATTGTGTTTCTCCCAGCTGAACGTGATCTTCTTGGGAATCGCTCTCTACAAGATGTTCCACCACACTGCCATCCTGAAGCCAGACTCTGGTTGCCTTGACAACATCAAGTAAGCTTAACAGAATGTGGAATCCTGACATTGAGGGGAGTCTGATGGGTCCTGTGAGGGGCGGAGACTAATGGGTGTGATTTGTGATGGGTGGAGTCTGTGAGAGGCGGAGACTAATTACAGTGGATTAAGGTGAACTCTTTTCTCCTGGAAGAACTAAAGCACTTATGACACCATTTAAAAATAAGTCAGATAATGGGGACATCACATCCAGAAGAACACAAAAGAAGCCTGTTCACTCAGTAAGTATCAGTTAGCTTATGAGAGGACTGGAGATGTTTCTTCTCTTTTTGTGCAGGTTTCTGCATTTCAACAGCTGCTGAGCTGTTTAGATGGGAAATTAATAGCCGTCTCATCTGATCTCATCATGTCACATCTGCTATTAACATGAAGCTGTAAGCCATTGATAGGTTGAGTTCCTAAACACTAACTACATCTTGTTTCGAAGGCTCTTACCTAGGTAGGATGCACAGTCTTTAGGCTTCAGTATACTGAGTGTCTTCAACATAGAATGAAATGTTTAAATGAGATGGCTTCAGAGGACATACAGGCAGAAAAGGAAACAGAATGTGTCACAGTTGCTATGCCAGCATGTTTACAGACACGCTCGTTTCTCTCAGTCTGCTTGAGCGCTCTGAGTGCATTTCAGTTATAATCATGGAAACACAAAAGAGAAAATGCATTTTCCAGGTGTGTTTATTTATACGGTTTGAGGAAATCTAGTGTAGTTCAAACAACAAACACCTAAAAACTATGTAACTAAATTCTTCTTGTTCTGAATATTTCACCTGTCTACTGAGGGAAGTAATATCACTTACATTTGTACATCACAATCATGAATGCAAATGTAGTGCATGCCGGTGAGAGAGGGGGTATTCATTCAGCCTGTATGACATGTGTCCATCAGACACCTTCAGATGGCACGACACTGCTAACATGGTGCTGTTGATGCATGACTCTGTTTGTGCCACACATCTGCTTCTGGCTCCACCGGTGGAACTGCTAGAACATTGTGTTTGAGAAACCTGTTTAAAAACAGTTGTTACGTGTGCAGAAATGACACGTTACTGACAGAGATGGTGTGTATGTGGCCTCATTAAGCATCAGTTAAAAAGCTTATATTGCTCATGTTTCATATTACAGTAGTAGGTTGAGCTGAGAGTAAAACTGACTCGGGTACAACACAGTGTGTATGTGTGTATTTGTGCGTGTATTCTGTGGGGAGGTTGTTGTTATCCGAAGATCTGTGTTGTTGCACAAGAAAGAGCCACAGACAATGTGCACAAATTAACCTCCACATACACATGAATATTCATCATCAGAGCCACGCAGCAGCCACTTAGGACAGCAGAGCCCTAAAAGGGCTATAAATATGCAAATTTATGGCTGTACCCTTACATCCAACATAGAGTGTAAGTGATGAAAGGTAATCAGACTGTTTACATTAATAATCTTGTAGATTTTATGCATGAATGCGGTCATATTTTACAGTGGCCACTGTCTGTATGTGTTCACACTAGTAGGTGGCATAGCCTATCACAGCATGGATATCTGTCTCAGCCAGTCAGATCCTGGTTGTCTGCTCTGAAGGGCTTCGTCTTCAATCACAGTTTCAGCAGACTGAATTTTCACATTCATTTTCTTAAGAAGATTTATAGAAAACCCAATAAAGGGCCTGTAAGCCCTGAACTAAACCAGCCAACACTGAGATGAATTACATCAGACTTTGATTTGAAGAAGAAAAAGTCTTCAAAACTGGCAAAGATGACAGTTACAAATTTGTTTGCTTCTAATTCTTTTAGGAGTGAATAAACCACTTATCTTGAGTTATTACAAATGAAAATAAAATGAAGGACAGTGATACACTATTAAATGTTTGAGTGTTGTGTGATCTATTAAAAGCACACTGAAGTCCCTCATTTACACTGGAGGACAACAAGTCTAATTTCAGGACATCCTGATTTTAAAGATCTTGATTTGTACTTGTTCATTATAGCTTTTCAACTGGTTATCTGTGGCTTTTGTAGTAATAAAGCCATGCTCACAGATAAGACCATAGATGCTCCTCATTTCTAGGTCAGTGTAGCTACACCATTACAGAATTAGCTGTGTGAGGTAGACTTGCACAGGGGATGTGATCTGCTGTATGTCGCGATGACGTCATTTAGAGCGTGCTCATGCTTCTAGTGTGCACAAGCCTTCCTGCATGTATGTATTGCCCATGTGACTGACCTGTGCATTTCAAAGGGATAGTGATTAGTGCTTATATCTGTACTGAACACATGACATTAATACAATTACATTTGCTTTCACGTTCTGAAGTTTCTCTTGGGCAGCCGGCAAAAAATGCAAATCCAAAACGTGAGAGACTATGACTGAAAAACTTTGAGCCCATGAATGATCTTTCCCAAAAAAATTAAATTATTTTTACTGGAACCAGACTCTGTTATGAAGAATTGGGGGATGTGAAACTGAGGCTCTGCTTTCACAGGAGATGTGTTGAGGGTGTCACGCGCTCGGGGACTAGATGAGATAATTCATGTAATCAGACATTCTATTCATTCTAATAATCTGCTGATTATAGTCTGTTGTTTTCATGCTCCGCTATATTCATTTGATCTGTACATGTTTGATTACTCCAATAACACAATTTTAGAGTTTATTTTGGGGGTATTTATGTGTGGGGAGGGCAGTAGACCAAAATCTTACACCACAATATGAGAACTGTAATTTACTTTGACAGTTTAAATCACAAATCAAAGGGTCTTATTTCATTTGATGATGTTGTCTTTACTGTACTCTAGTATACTAATGACCTAAAGTTTGGTGAATAAACGTGGCTGTGACATGTCTGTGAAACTGCTGTGCAGCAACTGTTTTTTTTATTTATATGGATGACTTTAGGTGTGTATATTGTGTGTATAAATGTGTACTACTTTTCTGCTGTTCTCTAGTATATGATTTATAACTGCTCAAAAAAAAATAAAGATTTAAGAAAGTGTGGGACAAGTCATTAACCGCAGACTAACCTCCAATGTTAAAAAATAAGATGTTTAAATCTTTTATTACTAATAATGATAATATTAATAATTTTAAATTATTTATATTGTAAAGTATCTATACATCAGGTAATGTGTGTTGTATTATTACTTATTTAAAAATGTGTGTATAGTGTTCTTTACTGTAATGCAGAAAATAATTACTCTATTACAGTACCTAATAAATATCTCCATAGAGAATCTGGAAACACACAAATTATCAATTGTTAGTGCACATCCTCTCAACACAACCAACAATAAATGCAGATTTTCTGGCAAAATCAAACTAGCATGTGTCAGTGATCTACAATAAAGCAGACAGTAAGCTCAGAGATGGACTGATGGTGAGAACATTTCTTCATGAGTTTTGTACAGTGGTTAGGGGGCTGTTGCTGCTTTGACTTGATTTTTCTCCTCTGATCTCCGTGTGTCTTGTGTTGTTGTGTTTGTCCAGCTATCAGTTTTTTGACGGCTATGGAGTGGTGCTGGTAAGATCAGCCCATTATCGCTCTGTTTTCCACCTGCTCTTCATCTACTTCCTACTCTACCTCCACCTTATTCCTCTCCTCTTTCTCCTTTTTACCTCTTCCTCCTCTTCTTCCTATTCTTTCGCCTCTTTCTCTCCTTCTTCCTCCTCATCTCTTGCGTGTCTGTGTGTGTGTGTACATCTTGTGTTTCCTGCTTTTGTAGACATACAGTTTAATGTCTGCGTCATGAGAGATTTTTTGGCTAAAAAGCTTTAAGAGAAACGTCTTTCTGAATGCGTGGGCCAGTGGACAGTTATGCTTGTTTTTTTTAAAAAATGGGCAGGACTGTGTGTAATAGGCAGCATCCTACAGATGTGGCCTGTAGATAAGAAGTTGTTTTAAATGAGAAATATTCATTGAAAAGAGACATGCTGTGTCTCTCAGCACTTTGAGAACATTATTCAGGTTCTGTCAAGACTTTCTGCCTCCAACGAACTCAATTACAGCTGCAATTAGGATGCAAATGCACTCTTGGAGACAAAATGAGACGATATGACAAATTACTGCTAATTCACTTAAATTGTTTAAAAGCAGTTTGAGGCATCTTTTTTATCATAATTCACTTTAATTTTTTAAAGTTTAACCCCACTGATAAGGAGAGATGGTACCTGAGGGTGGAAAGCACTTCAGTTGCTGTTTCATGTTTGTAAAACTCCCAGCAGGATGTCTTTAAAGCAAGAATTTACCACTATCCTGTTCAATTAAACTTTAAATGCACCCGAGTGTGTTTGCGAGAGATGGAGAGAGAGAGAGAGATGTGTGAATGAGTATTTGCATATATTTAACAGAAGAGACAGTCACAGCATCTTGGTTGAAGAGATACTGTTTCTGGATCAAGATCTTTATTTTGATGGTTTATATGGGAACACTGGGAAATGTAGGGCTCTCGAGTATATAGTTAGGGCTGTATTAATAAAGTTCTTGTCTTATAAGTCCCACTTTATATTAGGTGACTTTATCTGCAATGTATTTACATATGAAAACATAATTGAGTGTACCTGCTGCATGCATGCTGTTGGTCAAGTTTGTTTCTTCTCACTTGAAAGGCAGTTTAATCATTATCAACAAAAATCTGGATTCCACTCTTCTTCAAGTTTAAACAGGCAGACAGAAGAAAGGTGAAAAACCTTCAACAGAAACAAAACAAATACAACAAATATGTAAATGAGTTGTAAATAAAGCCTATTTAATCATGCACTGCTGTCATTTAGCTCTGCGTGTCTTGTTTGTTATTTTAACGGTCAGCGTAATCACACATGAACTTCATGAAGTATTTAATATTTTATCATCAATCTCTTCAGTGATTGTATGTAAATAGTAACTTAATAACATTGATATTTGCTACTCAGAACTACATTTAGCTTGAAATAGTTAATGAGCAGTTAAAGAAAACTTTTACATTTAGGCATTTAGCAGATGCATTTAGCTTAAGACCACTAGTTTCAGCAGACATCATCGCAGTCTCATCTCATCACAGTATTTTCTTTCTCTTGCACTTCCCATTTCATGCCCCCCACTCTGATGTATGGACTTCTTGTATGGACACAAAACCACTGAGACATGTTTTAAAAAATATTTTATTTGTGTTCCACCGAAGAATATCATATAGGTTAGGAATAGGAAAAATATTTTAGGTGAAGTCTTTTAAAGTTTCCCCTGTTTAAAACTGTCTCAATGGCTCTGAAGAGTGGCACTAACATTCAGCTCATTGTATGTTCAGAGGTGTGTAAAGATGTCACTCTCAAAACTTCTTTCATAACACAAAGTTGTCAAGCGTGTATTCATCAGAATGGGTCTCAGGGGTTTCAGTCTGTAGTAACAAACCATGAAACGTGATACAATAATTCAAGTGACATTTCTGGGTGATTGCATTAATGATTTCCCTCTGAATTAAACAGTAACCTGCTGTACTGCTCTGGTCAGCTCAGGCTGACCTGTAGTGCACAATTCATGCATGTTAAAGCAGTGCAACTGAATGCAGCGGTCACAAGGAGTTGAGCGGTGCAACACAAATGAAGAATGCGTCATTGATTGCACACCTTAGAAATTGATGCATTGAACAACAAATCACTCCAAACACTGCAGCAACAACATAGCAATGCCTTAGCAATCACCTACCACACCATAGCAGCATGGCAAGCTTTAGCATACACCACACGCAGTTTCTTCAATATGTATAATGTAAATATAAAAATATAATTGTCTTTCATTAGTTTAACTCTGTCTTCTTGTTTTAAAATCTGTTTATTCAGATATTCATATGATACATTCTGTGTTCTGCACAGTCATGCTTGTGACGTATTGGATGGAATTCACGCTAATCGCATATGTGTGTTCTGTTGTTAATGATCTGTTGTGGTCAGTGGGATGGATTTGTGCTGTCAGACACAGAAAACAGAATACTGCTGAAAAGAGGGAGAGAAACCTTAAAGGAACAGTCACCCTAAAACAAAACCTCTGACATCATTCATCCACTTTCTTTATTCTGTGAAACAAAATCTATTTTATAACATTCACAAACCTCTTTTACATACAGCAAAATCATGTGAGAGTCTCTAACGCTCCAAACAACAAACAATAAAACATCATAAATGAGTCTTAATGTTTCATATAATGTAACTCATATGAGTATTATAAAGTTTTGTTGACAGTAGCAAACTGTCTTCTTTCATTGTGTAGATAAAAGCACTGGTGACTACTGATACTTTTTTTACATTGAACGGATGAAAGTCCCGTAAGTTTAAAATGATATGAAGGTGAGTCAATAACAGCATGTCTGTATGACACTGGACAGCAAAGGAAATCTATAAAATGAAGCTCATTTCAACTGTAGTCATATTTAATTTAAGCGCTCCTGAAATCTCAGATTTACACATTTACACACTTATTGCCTTGTATGTCATCAGGTGTAACAGCATGTGTTTGCAGATAGTTTAGCAGTAAAGCTCTGCTGTGTTAAACGTCTTAACATGTAAAGAGTGTGAAGTGCAGTGACAGCAGCAAGCAGCCGTGTGCTGTGATCCAATTAATGGTTCGTAAAGCGCTGAGTAAGTCATAGCTATTGACCAATCAGCATTCAGGATGGAACTATTCATTTTCCACAGCAGAATAATGTGTGTGTGTTTCAGGTCGTGGGTGATCGGAGCCATCGCCCTGCTGTGTCTGTTGGGTCTGACCTGGGCATTCGGCCTGATGTATGTAAACGAGAGCACAGTGATTATGGCCTATCTTTTCACCATCTTCAACTCCCTGCAGGGCATGTTCATCTTTATATTCCACTGCGTCTTGCAGAAGAAGGTTTGAGAAGAACCCATAACACACACCACCAATACATAAATGACAGCGGTCAGAAAGCTTGATGGCTACTGTGTGTGTGTGTGTGTGTGTGTGTGTGTGTGTGTTTAGGTACGCAAAGAATATGGGAAGTGTCTCCGGACTCACTGCTATAGTGGGAAAAGTGTGGATTCATTTATAGGTTCAGGGAAAAGTTCAGCATCCCGTGGACCAGGACGATACTCCTCAGCTTCACAGGTACACACACATAAACATA
The DNA here is from genome assembly GCA_036877525.1 of Chromobotia macracanthus. NCBI lineage: Eukaryota > Metazoa > Chordata > Actinopteri > Cypriniformes > Botiidae > Chromobotia > Chromobotia macracanthus. Next base: position 702,642 of record JAZGTH010000091.1, on the reverse strand, counting down.
CACACACACACACTCATCAGAGATAAACATACACACACACACATTCATCTGAGATAAACACACACACACTCATCTGAGATAAACACACACTCACACACACTCATCTGAGATAAACACACACACACACATCTGAGATAAACATACACACACACACACACACATTCATCTGAGATAAACATACACACACACACTCATCTGAGATAAACATACACACACACACATTCATCTGAGATAAACACACACACACTCATCTGAGATAAACACACACACACACACTCATCTGAGATAAACACACACACACACACACACTCATCTGAGATAAACACACACACACACACACTCATCTGAGATAAACACACACACACTCATCTGAGATAAACACACACACATCTGAGATAAACATACACACACACACATCTAAGATAAACACACACACACACACACACACACACACACTCATCTGAGATAAACACACACACACTCATCTGAGATAAACACACACACACTCATCTGAGATAAACACACACACACACACATCTGAGATAAACATACACACACACACATCTGAGATAAACACACACACACACTCATCTGAGATAAACATACACACACGCACTCATCTGAGATAAACACACACACACACTCATCTGAGATAAACATACACACACACACATCTGAGATAAACATACACACACACACTCATCTGAGATAAACATACACACACACACACTCATCTGAGATAAACATACACACACACACTCATCTGAGATAAACATACACACACACACTCATCTGAGATAAACACACACACACACACTCATCTGAGATAAACATACACACACACACTCATCTGAGATAAACATACACACACACACATTCATCTGAGATAAACACACACTCACACACTTATCTGAGATAAACACACACACACACACACTCATCTGAGATAAAGACACACACACACAGACACACCAAAATCCATTCTATGAGAGTTGTGTCAAACTGTTGTGACGTTCATATTAAATATAGTTTCATAGTGCTTGTGTGTGTTTTCACGTTCTCTCTTCTTGTTTTCTCTTCTCTTTCATCACAAGGTTCACCACCCCCCTTGTATGACAAACTCTTCACAGTTACAGTATGAACAAGTAACTATCTGCCTTGTTTTTTTATCTTCACCAGCTCTACTCCTCTGTAGCTTATGATTTGGTACACAAAGGAGAATTGTAACTGGTCCATACAGTACAAAAATGGGGGGCAATTATGGTAAAAAATGACAATAGCCATCAAAGTATTAAAAAATAGTCCCTATATGTTATATTTTGTCATCTTAAGCCATACAATGGTTTTGGATGAGAAACAGATTGGAATTCAAGTTTTATCAAATGAACTTTTTTCTTTATTGGTGTTTTTGGAGCCCATCTTCAGTCCCCATTCACTTCTGTTCCATTGAAAAATGTTTTCCACAGTCAGTTCGTGTTTGTGCTCCACAGAAGACAAACTCATATAATGTAAGGAGTAAAGAAGTGAATTTTCACTTTCTGATAATCGGTTTGTTTAATTTTTGCAGATCATCTGTAGACATCATTGTAATAAAGCCTCTGTGTATTCTGTATTAAAACACAGTCCTTCAGTCAGAGATGTTACATACATTTTTATTATTTAGGATTTATAATTGTTTTTATTTTGTTTGCAGCTTCTGAGCAATCACAATGTCAATATTTGCTTTACTAGTTAATCCAAACGCTGTAGAAGAATTTCTTCAAAAAAAATAAACTACAAGTATAGTTTTCTAAGGAGGGAGGGATTTCTTGTGTTGTCTTTGACTCATTTATAAATTTGGCTTTGCATATCTGGGCTTTAATATGAGAGTATGTCTGGATACATTATCTCCATGGAGATAAGGTTTACAATTTGACCTTTAACCTGTTCGGGTCATTGGCTGAGATGTCTGCAGACATGTAGCAGGACTCCGACATGCAGCAGAAACAATGCAAGGACCTTTCACTCGTATGTGTGCCTGTGTAAATGTCAGCTGGATGAGTAATATATTCAGCCAGATGGTTGTTACTCTAGTGTGAATTTGTTTTTTAACAATGTGTTGTTTTTTAAATCTCAATAATTTACCCAAAAATGAAAATGGTGTCATCATTTACTCACCCTCATGTGACTTCAGACACATATAACTTTCTTTCCTCATTGGCACACCAGAGGAGATGTTTAGAGGAATCTGATTGGTTGCTGTTTTTTAATGAGAAGAATATGGTGTCTGTAACCTTGATGGCAGGATTTGTATTTTTGGGAAACTTTTCTGTGAAGCTTCAGTGATGAGTAAACACCACACTGGTTCAGATGGAGTGTGTAGACTTTAGAAGCGAATGTTCTTGGGCTAGGTCCAGATTCTCTGCATGAACTTCTGATGTTCTTCACAGAGTCGAATCCGTCGGATGTGGAATGACACAGTGAGGAAGCAGTCAGAGTCATCTTTCATGACAGGAGACATCAACTCAGCTACACTCAACAGAGGTACATACACTAACACACACACAATGAAATTTACAGAATTCAGTGAAAAGTTTGATGGCATTACAAAGTTGTTAATTGTCTGCATGTTTAATAGCTGATGTGCGTAATTTGATTATGTAGCTCTCTCAGCTAAATTTAACATGTTTAACCATATTTTAATATATTCCGCAAAATTTATAATTCTAAGGATTTTTTATAATCATTAGATAATATTAGTTCAAAATAATTAAACAATAATCTTGTCTTCTGTAACACTGAAAATCTGATTTATTTACTCCATCAAATCTAACGGTTGTCTTTTTCACATGTAGAATGGAAAAGTTTGATTCATCCTTTTGTATTGGTTATTATACAGTTAATATAAATGAAGCCTCTTTAGTGAAAACTTCTTGCTAGTAGCTTGTAGTGTAGCTTCTTTTTCAACAACTGCAGTTACAGAATATTTTTACTGTCTTTAGACATGAGCTTTATACTTACCAGTGACAGCCCTACAACTCCCTCTGTTCTGTTTTCAAGGTTTAACAAAGCAAAATTAAAATCACCCCACGTAAAGCTGAAAACGCTGACAGACCATTTATGAGAATCACTCCTCCATAAACAAGCAGAAGCAACAGAAAATTGCTTCCCACAGGCCTATATAAAGCTTAGTTATACTGCCTCTCTCCCCCTCTCTCTCTCTGTCTGTCTGTCTCTGAACAGTGAGACACTAATTTTCGGTTATGATGATGGATTGACCCTCTCCAGATAGTGGAAGTGTCATTGGCAATAATTACACTCTCAGCATAGCCACACACACACAGACAAGTGTGTGATGTTCTCTTTTGCTTCTGAGAGTGGAAAGATTAAACAGAGACACCGAACCAAAGAGAGACTGAGCAAGTGTGTGTAAAACAGAGAAATCCTCAAGATAGTTTACGACACACTCACACACACATTTACCTGGCTGTCTAAAAGAGAACATATACCACTATTGTTATTTATAAAATGTACGAATTGTTCTGCAAGTGTAATACATTCATTTGCATTTTAAAGCTATTAACAACATACGTTTAATTTATTGCATGCACCAATATGATCATTTGGACAGTACTCTTGTCAGATTGAGTTGACTTTTGGGGATTTTAAAAGTACAGCTAAACATATACAAACATAGAAATCTCGTATGCACATGCACACAAACACACACTGTACTGGAACAAAACACATTGGGGTGATACTTGTAAACATCTGTGCTGACACAGACATTGTGTGGATCCAAAGGTCACTTTTTGTAACCACTTTCTCTGCAGATAGGGAGATTTATTTGGCTCCCCATCTCATTGGCCCCCATTGTAAACATCTGGGGATGTGAGAAACTACATTTTCAGGAGCTCCTGTCAGAGATTCTTAACTTTCTGTTAATGTTGCTGGAATGTTTTGAGATGTTTTTATATGATGAGAATGCTGACACTGTTGCTGCATTCGTTTGATCTTCTCTGTGTGTTTTTCTCCATCTGTTTGGCTGCATCAGGTGCCATGACCAATCACCTCATCCCAAACTCTCTGCTGCGCACACATGCCTCTAACAACCCCTATAACACCCTACTGGGCGAATCAGCCATCTATAACAAGCCCACCCTCAGCATGTACAACACTCAAGGTGTGCTGCATTATTCTGTTTCTTTAACTTCCTGTGTACTAACCTTATGTGTGTGCACATTTGTGCGCTGAAGGGACGGTGTCAGTGGCTTCAGGCTGAACATGTCTACGATCAACATTGTCTGTTGTCTTGTGTGGTCTGATTCAAACACGTCATGATCCCTCATGGAAAATGAGCTTATGAGTTCACACAGCTGAAATAATCAGAGTGATTGATAGCAATGTGATAGAAATTCAATTGCATGGATTTTAAAGATGGATTAGGGCTGAAGCTGCAGATCAAATTGTCTGCTTCTGTGAAGACACAAGGCTCTAATTTGTGTCATGCAGATGGTTTGAAGAGCGATGCAGGGCTGCATGTTTTGCATAGTAAGACTTCATACATCTTAAGTGTTTCTTTTGAGCAGGAGTTTAGCGTAGAAGGCCTGGCTTCTACTGTCACGCATGCTGCCGTCTCCTCCAGTCTCCCTGCTGCACTGATTTACTGCTACCATCTATTTCAGTTACCATCACCTTCACTGAGACATACAGATGTGTTTCATACAATTCAAAACGCTCTACAGACAGAGAGACAGATGCAGTTCTGTATAAAATCAGCAAGGAGGGGAAGGTGCAGTAAAACATCATCATCTGTATTGGCAATATTGTAGCGACCTTGAAATCTAATATCAATAAAAGCCCCCAACTTACGTATAGATCCCAAGCCACTTTTAATGTTCCTCTTCCGCACGATCAATACCTTTTACTGAGAGCACGATTCTGTCTGTGGAACCGCATCAAGAGTGGAGCGTGACACCAATTGAGACCGGAGCATTCCTAGCACCCTCCTGACATTCAGAGCTGCCCCAAACTACTTGTTCACTTGTGTGTGCTGCGATTGCGAGGGGACTGTCTGTATTCCAGAGGTGAAATGAGGGGTCGAATGTAGCCGCTTACCTGCGCTTCATTAAACTTTGTGCATGTTCTCCTCCAGTGGTCACTGAATGCTTACATTTTCTCTCTTTTCCTTTTTCCATGCTGTCCTTTAAGAGCCCTAGAGAGAGACAAGTATGAGCATCAAACTAAACACTGTTTACCAAATGTTATTTCTCTTGAAGTTACTGCTCTATTCTTACAAGTATAACATGAAGAACAATAAAGGCTGTTCTGCTTACAGATGTTGACATCGGTATTGTAATTAGAGAGCACTCTGTTAAACAACCTAATTACTCTTAAAACTGATGTTCTGTGCAGTTTTTGTGAAAGAAGCTAATTGGACGATTTGGTGTTTTGCAACCCTAATCTTTATTCTGGAGAGTGCAATTGGAATAAAACATGCATATTTTTCCTAGCCACTGTAGACAAACATTATTTATTTGTGTAAGCTCAAATGTTGCGGTTAAAAATTTGTAAACAGGAATTCCCTCCTGCGTGTCAAGTGTGGGAAGGTATTAAACCTTGACACTGTACAGAATCTAGACGTTTATTCAGATGCTAATGATCAATAATTCTACCATTTGTAAATCTAGAGATGGAGAAGCTGCTCTCTCTGATCCTGATGATATATGAGTGTTATGTAAAGGCCAGCATGACTGTGGTTTATTGAATGTTTTACGCTGTGAGCATCTGCATGGCTGTTGTGTATTGTTGTGATATGATCTTGATTTGAGGTTGAACAATGCTGATGTATATTAAACATGTTTGTGAAAGGTAAGTCCACCATGAGGAGCTTCACTGGCATGTTCCAGTAAATTTGAGAATAAGTTTTAAACTTCACAGCAGCCTGGAACCCCTGACAAATCCAGCCAACCCCCAATTAACTCTGAAGCTGAATTAATGTCCGCCTCAGGGATGACCAGTCTCAGTTTTGTTTCTGCAAGCGTATGCATATGGCACTAATTAATATATGTGGCGTCACATGTGGTTTTAATTGTTTCTGATTCTCCATCTTGCAGAGGAAATTCTGAACAATGCTCGGGATACAAGTGCCATGGATACTTTACCGCTGAATGGTAACCATGGTAACAGCTACAGCTTGGCCAGCGCTGACTATTTGAGTGACTGCGTGCAAATTATCGACCGCACGTACAATGCACACAAAGAGACCACGTTGGAGAAACGCATCCTGAGAGAGCTCACCTCCAACTACCTGCCCACTTACCTGAATAACCATGACCGTACTGCTGAGCATGGATGCAACCTCATGAACAAGTGTGTTAACGAAGTTGGCAATGGCAGCGGCGGTGTTAAGGACTCACCCATGCTGCCCGTTAACCTGCAGTTAGGCCTGATCGATTCTGCCTCCTTCCCACCCAGGGAAAGTCTGGGGCTCGAGCTAATCAGGGAAGAGTCCAACGCACCATTGCTTCCACCACCACGCTCCGCCAGTCACACCCAGCCCCTCCCCTCCTTCAGTTCCGCCTCCTCATCCCGATGGCGCCTTCCACAAGAAAACAGCGAGAGTTTCTTCCCTTTGCTGACAGAGGAGCAAACGGACGAAACTCCTTCACCCCAAAGAGACTCTCTCTACACCAGCATGCCAATGCTGCATGACTGCAACAACTCGCAATCGCTGCCCCACAGTGGAGACCCGCACACTCTCTCCCGGGGCAGTGAGCCAGACGATGTCTACTATAAGAGCATGCCCAACCTGGGCTCACGCAAGCACCTGCACCAATTGCACTCCTACTACCAGCTGGGCCGTGGCAGCAGTGACGGCTTTATCGTCCCACCCAAAGATGAGCTTTCACCCGAAGAGACATTGCAGGAGCCTGCACACCTGGTCACCAGCCTATAGAAGGCACTGTCCCAGCTCTGTTCATCCTCCTGGCCACTCTCACAGCTCCACCCCCCCTCCACAACCACCATGCAATTTTGTATGCGTTTCTGTACTGTTGAATCCTCCACAGACTTTTGTTTCTACATGTCTGCAGACATTGTATTATGTCCGGCAGAGGATCATGGGTACTCATATTTGTTGAAGAGCTGACTTTCTTCTCCATTTTGTTGGTTGTGCACTTCTACTTATAATGGGGAAAATGGACCCAAAAAGGATTTGCCGTATAACCTTGAGGGACTGCAAGATTATGAGATTGCGTTATGACATGCAGCCGCTCAAAAGGAATACAAATAACTGCCCGAAACATTGGTAGGAACTCGTGTGTAGTCAAAGCCATTCATTTCAAAACAATGTGACTCAAAAACTATTTTAATATCTTCTGTATCCATATTTGCTTTTTAAATAATTTTTCTTCTTTTGTGGTGAAAAGTGGCACATTTTGCTACAATAGATCTGCAAGTGTTGCAGACCATATTAAAAAGGACGACTTCACTACACCCTAGAGCAGAAATCGTTTTTTCCTCTGATAATAACAAATATTAAAAAGGGTGTGGGGACTAATAACAGAGAGTTCTACAGTATCTCTATGTAAACGTGCAAACGTTACACAGAATTATGCTCATTCGGTTCCTACTCCCTCTGCTTCTGTAACCATGGTGATCTCATAACATTTCCTTTCTCTCCTGGGGGTCTCATGGTATAGAGCAGGTTTCAACAAGTTATTTTATTTGTTATTGTTTGATATCTCCTACTGTCATGTCTTCATTTCAATCTATACACTGGCAAACAAAAACAAAAGAATGGACAATGAACAAATACTTGGTGGTCAGTTTTTAGTGGTGATTTCTAATTTTTTTTTTTCACTTTTTTGAAGTTTGTAGGTAAATGATCAAAGGAAGCCCAATATTCATGTTTAATAAAAAGTATATTAAACATTATATAAATTATTATATATATATTAAATGATAAAGAAATGTAATTTTAAAAATGATATGCTGATATTTTAGTGTAGAGGTATGAGAATCAAATATGAGCTCTTTAAACAGATAACACAGATTGTTGATAAAGTTGAGGAGTTGGAGGCACTTGTGTAATTGGACTGCAGAGTGTAGAATGAGAAGCTGAGAACCTACAACAGAAGACCTTGATTTTGCATTTACTGAGGAAGAATGAATGGTTATTAATTAACTGAAGACAAAAAATGAAGTACAATCTGTTTAGCAAAATGTCTTGAGGTAAAATTTATGTGGCAGATTTTATAGTTTCATATAGTTCAGATAGTTTCATTTTATAGTGTCTGTGCTCCAATGGCCTCTCACTAATATTTGTTGTACCAGTGAAACATGTTTGCCAACAAATAAATGACTGAAAGAGTGACACTGTGAGCATCGTGTGTGTGTGTGTGTGTGTGTGCTTTCTTTAACATAACCTCTCATGTTATATTATACTTCAAATAACCAGCATATAAACAGTGTGCAAGACAAGAGGGTGTGAAATTCAAAACTGAATTAAGAATTCCTTTCCTGAATGACAACAATGAATTGGTGGAAGTACAAATAAAGTGAAAAGAAGTTAAATTCATTATCCATGAGTCTTTTCTCTTATATTTTAACCCTTAAATCCTGTGCAGAGTCACCAACAGTTAATCTGTTTTAATGGCATTTTAAAAGAAGCGATGATGAGCACATTTTATAATGTCACAACAAAAGGCAACATTCTGCCGTTAAAGAAAGAGTGTAGACGTTTGTACAGTCTATACACTGAGTATGTATGCTAGTAACTTTCTAATGTGTGTCAGCCTCTCTGGCTCTAAATAAGAGTGTTTAGATTTAAATCCATTCTGTTGCCTGGAAACACGTTTATAGATTCTTAAAATTAAAAGATGCTGGAGACCAGGCTGAGAAGTTGCCATGGATACAGAATTTCTTCTCAGATGTACGTAACAATGAGGAGGATCTACTGAATGTTTTTTATCCTGATAAATTTGATCCAATATAAAGCATATCAATGGGGGATCCTTGCAGTATAGAAGGTACAATGGACACTTGTAGCCAAGGTCATGAGGTTAGCACAGAAAACCGACAAGCGCATTCTGCTGACCCTTTCCATATGTTGTACTGTGAGTCTTTACCTGTATGGAAAAGAAAACAACAGAATACACAGATGTCTGTCTGTACTGTCATAGAAATTCAGTCACCTCTCAGATAACACACACACATTAATGTTAGTTAATATTTTAACATGAACCAAAAGGAAACAATACCTACAATAACTATAGAACTTAATTATCTTTGTTAATGTTAGTTAATACAAATACAGTTGATCACTGTTTGTTCATGTTAGTTCATTGTGGATTAACTATTGTTAACAGATATGTTTGATTTTATAAATATTTTAGGAAAGGGTTTAATTAACAATTAAAAGGCTGTGGAAGTTTATTGTTAGATCATCAAATGTAGATATCTAATGGAATCTTATTGTAAAGTGTTACCAATATTTCTTTTGTTTTTTTTTTTTTTTTACAATATAATGCTTTTCCATAGCATTTTCAGAATCTTAAATGTTATTTAGAGGTTTAAATTACATTTTCCATGTCAGAATTTCAGTGTATTTTTAGACTAATATTTTAAACAACCTTTGATTCATAATTTAAAATAAATGTGATTCATCCTATTAAATCTTAAAATCATAATTTATCACTGACCCATCTGGGGGGTTTTAATTTATTTTAGTTTTAATATGGCCTAATAGTACAAACATCTTTTCTGAAGAAGCCTGTGAAAATATCATGATAATCATAATTTGTTAAATACTGTTAGTCGCTGCTAGTGTAAAATGTGCTGCGTTATTATGTGTTGTCATAAAAGAATATGCAATATATAAGCAAACATTTAAAGTGTGAAATAAGGGTGAGGATCAGTGTTGAGTTTAGCTAGATGTCATTATTATAATATGAAAAGCATTGACCCCTTAATATGAGAGGTAACCCTTACATAAGATTTCCTTGTAATTGTTTAAACATTTGTGTGATGATCTATGATGAAGTGTTTGTTAATGAAATATGCGGCAAAAAACTCCTCAATTTTATCGATCACACACTCAATTCCTCTGCAGCATACAAATACACCTTAAAACAAACTCTTACCAAAAAGCAAAAAATGGATTCACATAGACAACACTGTTTCACAACACTGCTACATGACCTCATTACATCAAGATATACAGCAATTATTTTGCATTTTTAATCTGATTGTTTGGCTGCATGTAATAATTAAATAATCAGGAAGGAGAAGAATGGCAATGTTAAAAATGGTGGCTGTTAATGTTAAAAATTATCGGCTTCATTTATCACAGGAAAGAATCAAATGGAGTCTGGTCAGTTCACTGCATGTTCCCTTTCTCCACTCGTTCCATCTGTACATTCAGATGTCAATCACAGCAGATAATCTTTAAATTAGAGGGCAGAGAGGTGTCTGTGCTAGATAACTGCCCTTTGTCTGCTGGGCGATGGCATTTTAATTAAATATATGAACATGCCCTGAACTCCAGCTGAAGACCAAACACAGATAACATCATCTAATCATTAGAGAGTCTCCTGAAGGACAGAGTTCTTCTCACACACACTGTTCTGCTGGTCTGTCCCAGGGGAAGTCTAGTCCAGCATGTATTGTACACAGACATACATTGAAATTTTTAACCTGCATGTTAACCCATTGATATTAAAATAGGCTAGTCCCACTAAACCATGTTCAGCAATATATTAACCCAAAAATGAGAAGAAAAAATAAATAATGTATAAATACAATATAATTAGCTGGAATGGCTTTTCAATCACCCAGTTTCATGTCCTCTCTGCTGTAATTTTGGTTTAATCCATTTCATCTGCATTTAGCAGGTGTCCTCCCTCAGAAGGACACCTGCTAAATTAAAAACATTAAAACACAGTTTTAATGCACATTATGTCAGTGAGGGACTCTGGCAGAGGCAACATGCACTATTCTCTCAGACCCACACTCAGTTCCTGATGGGCTCTGTGTGCCTGTAAAATCCACCAGACCATAGGCTGTCCGCTTTGTTGTTTCAGAAGGGAGCTCAGCTTGTTTCTGTGAACAATACTCAGTGTTTTGTGCTGCTCTGGTATGTAAAGTGGTAAAAGTGATGTAAAGTATAACTCACTTTGTCTAACGTGATGTGTTGTGTGTTATGGACATTATGTAAGTGTAACAGGAGTTCACTTTTGATTTAGAACAAAGTCTCACTGTTCTTTAGACAGTATTGTAATGGTTCTCTTGAAAACATTCAGGAGTTTCCTGACTGTGCAAGATTTCTCAGGGTTATTTCAGTTGTGTGCGTGTGTGTGTGCGTGCTTGTGTGTGTGTCAGGACGGCAGACCCTGATAACAGAAGAAGAGGAAGTGACATGTTCAGGGGAATTGACTGAACTCTGAAGTGGGTGAGCATTAGAGAAATGAATAGTGCCAGAATCTACAGCTACAGCTAATCTGACTCACAGACACAGACTCCAGACTGGAGATTATATTTGAAACACCATAAATCAAAGGACAGACAGTTTACTGTCCCTTCTGACTTCTCTAGCTGTGTTTCTGATTGTCTGGTATTGTAATACACATAGACCTCTTCAGTACCTAAGCGTTCACAAAGACTTGTTAATGTGATGATACCCAGTCACACAATACCTTCCCATCAGTCTTCATTAGACCTGTTGTCATGGTGATGGCATGTGGAGTGCTGCTGTCGAGCACTGTGCTGAACTACACCCTATTAGTGACACATGTGAGAGAGCATTCAGTCAAACTTGTGTCTTTTATATTAATAATGGCTGAATGAAGGGATCTCTCTGTCTCTCTGTAATGGCTGTATGCAATTCCTCTGTGTTAAAGTGGGGAATACAAGGGGAAACTGCTGTTTGAGTGATTTTATTGTGTGTGATCATAATTCTACTTATAAAGTTTGGTGTTCAGTTTTTTGTTTAGGGTGGGAGGTGCTGTATAACATCCTATCCTTCCTTCAGAGTGCTCTCCAAAGCAGAGCCTCCACCACCACGATCACACGTGTAGAACATTCAGACCGAAAGCAAAGATTGGACGAACATGTTATTGTCCTGTGCCTTTCACAGAAGATGTATGTATATACATATATGTAAAGCACTTTACTTGGTGATTGCTATCAGGATGTGAAGAGACTTTGAGCCAGCAGTGATTTAAGAGCTGTCTGTCTTCCCCTTTCCAGCAGACAGGACTTTGTCTTGTGTGACTGATCAACTCAGGGCTGGAATTGATGAGGGAATGGTGTCCCCTTTGTTAAAAAACATGACAAAAAGCATCCCCTCTGTTAACCCATCCCCTCCAGATGATTGATGTTGTGCTTTATGTCAAGCTTATCATGCTTATAATATAATATTCATTAAGAATAAGACAATATTCTCTATCTTAAATAATTTACAAACTATTAATAACGGTGATTGGCCAATCAGAACTCAGTAAGTAGCAGTGCATGATCTCACACAAGTTTTCGTCAGTTTTCACGCTTTTCAAAATGGTCAAGAGAACAGTTCAAACCCAGCTTCTGATATTCTTTCAAAAGAAGAGAACAGAAAGTATGACATTTATTTATTAGTGTTTAAAGACATTCCTCTGTAACTGTGTGTGTATTATACACCCCATTGTGTTGCGTTCAGAAATGATCACCCTGTTCTTTATCTTTACTGTCCACACCCTCCTAACCAAACACAATGGTTAGGACGCGATAAACGTGATAAAAGGTTTTTTCCACATTAAACAGGTTTTGTCCTAACCAGCCGCAACAGGTGACAAACAACAGCAGATTCTGTTTTGGGAACGGTTTTTATTTGTCTGATAGATCATGTACTGATTGATTTGTATCATATTAAAAGAATTTATTTTGAGCTGGTTTGTAACTGGTCAAGACTTTAAAAGCCATAATGAAAGCATAATGTATAATTTACCTCAGATGTTGAATCTAATTTAAGTAAACAAATGTCTAAACGGTTAACTCTGTGCAAACAAAGTTTATTCTATGACAAGGACTGTATCGTTATATATATCAGCATTGTCACATACAGGTTTGAATAATGTTAACATTATTTTATTTGTAACAATTTGATTATGTACTTATCCCTTTCATTGCGAGTGGGAAACAACAGTGCGCTTTGAGAGAGAGAAATGACCCACAAGCTGATTTGTGATTGATTTTGTCGTGTCATGTTTGGTTAGGACACACTGTCAGAGCTGTCATTTGAAACTCATTTATTAAAGTAATAAGCTTAATGAAACTTTGGTTAACAGTCAGCTGACAGTAACCACTGACTTATCAGGCTTAATATTGTTTAATAAAAATATGTTTTTGTACTGATTGTGTAAGTATAGCTAAGACCCCCGCCCCACCAAAGAAATGCTTCACCATACCATCACCCTTGAAATTGTTTTACAATTCGAGTGTGATGTGCAGTTACCCAGCCAACCATTTTAGGATGTAAGAATGTTTCCATAACATTTCCATAGTAACAAAAACATGAAAAATGTTATTTTGAAAGTTTTATGAACATTGACATCCAATATTTTAGAAATTGTGTTAATGTTATTGCTTGGTAATAGACCATTTTTTACACATTTTTAATTGTTACATTTTTAAAATGTCCCACTGACTACTTAAGAAAAACATTTTTGATATATATAATATATAATGTTTGAAAAGCATTCCACTAACATTACTGCAATAACTTTTTTATAATTTTAAGAGAACATATAGAGAACCTTAGGCAAAGTTCTGGGAACATTTCCTGTTAGCTGATTATGACCAAAAATATAAACCATGTTCAGAATCTGTTTGCTTTAACAGTAGAATAAAACAACAATTTATCTTTAAGGAAACAACCAGACAGAACCTGAGGATTTCATCATCATTTACAGTACTTGACTCAAAGTAAAACTCTGTGTTAATCTTTAGGGGGTTTTAAAGTACCTCAAAAGCACATTTTCCAGTCTGGTCTGTTATCTTTCAGCTGTGTTAATCCAGTTTCTCAGTGTCCTCACTGCTGGTTCTCTTTCAATCATAAGCATCAAAGTCAAAGTGCGCACATCCAACAGCCAAAAAGATCATAAAGGGAAAAAATATCAATTAAAAAAAGATGTGATGATAGAGTGACATGTTAAAAGATGATGTGTCTTTTATTTCAGAGAAGCCAGACAACAGCAGGAAGCATTGACAAAAGAGAAAATCTGACTCGCAGTGTTTTAAATTAAAAGAAAAAGATTTGTTGGACATATTTTGACAGTTATTATCAATCTATTTTATAAACATATTTAATGAAATATTTAGTTCTTCCGTTTATCTTTACATATGTTTATGTTGCTAGGGGTTTTTGTTAAGGGTGCTGTACAGTGATCCACAGAATTTTTGGGTGAAGCGGTCAGAAGCTCATACTGTGATGAAGGCTGCTTACAGTAAGTTTTATAATCTTTAGTATAGAAAGCTTTTTTATAGTAATGCCTGCCGGTTAATGTCCTACGCTCTTGACGGAAGTGAGTGCAGTCTCCCGTCTTCTAGGAGAGCTTCACTGACTCCAGGGGCTCAAAGGGAGGACCCCTAAGGGCCATTGGGACCAAAGAGAGATCCCAATATCCATAAAGGTGAGGACAGTCATCGTGCACAGTTCCTGCATCTGCATGGGGTTGAGACCACCCTCATCCAGTTCTTTTAGTGCATTGGCCTGATTTATCTGCACCATGGCATGGAGGGCAGAGGCAGCCTGCCCAGCAACACCACTGGATTTCCAGGGAGGGTAGAGGGTTTCACTTGAGCCCAATACGTGCAGCAGCCTGAGAAAGCATGACTATCATCTGTTTGTCTGCCCTCACTGAAACACACAATATAACCTGTCATGGTGTATTTGCTCTTTGAGAGGAAGTTTACTCTTTCAGTAGATGGAAGTGCTCCAGGGAACTCCTCCCTGTGGAGATATAGTCTCTCTGCACTGAAAAAATGTCATGCAAACCAGTTGTTTAAGAGTGGAAATGATGAAGCACTTGAAGTTCACAGATTAGCACCAAAGAACAAACCTGAACATCATCTTCCTTTTATAGCTGTATGTTCTACAATGAGCAATGGAAGAGGTCTCATACTGTTAACATGCATAATACAAAAAACTGAGTTGTGTGTGTGTTTTTATTCTATTAATCAAAAATGCCCAGAATTTATTAATCAGCCATATGTTCACACTACTTAAATATGTCTGACTGTTTTTGTATGAATATAATTTTGTACAATAATAATAATTTTATAATGTTTATCTAGAACTTTCTTCCTCTCTCTCTCTTTTGGATGTGTTATGCTCCAGATTCACATTGCTGCAGGTAAGTCTCAGTGTGAACACTCTGAAAATGTCAGTGCTCTGTGTGTGTTTTCTCATCTCCTTGCATGTGAGAGACACTGTCACACCTGCTGTTAGTGAGAAGAAATTCAGAGCACCTCCCTGCACAGTGTCACAGAAAAGTTTGTTTAATTAGCATCTTTACTCACTTTTACTCAGCACCTACAAAAAGATTCTGTGCTGAAACAAAGAACTGGTCCAGGTTTGTATTACAGTAGGGGTGGGTGATGAGTGTGAATGTGAGGTCAGTGCTGTGCTTTAGCTTGTAGACAATCTGCTTTGTAAAACTATCTAAAACGTTGTGGCTTTAAAGTCCCATTGTCTCCATCTCCATCTAGCTTTTTAAGGGAAGAACTTGACCATGTGAATGGCATCAAAATAACACATCTGGCTACTAGACTAATTAGTCGATCAGTAGTTTAGGCACATCTCTAATGTTTCACCCTAAAACAATATATAAAAATATAAGAAATATTATGCATACAGAAATCAAGTGTATTTCAAGGACCATTGAGAATGTTTTTCACCGCTACATGTTTTCACCGTTACATGTCTTTCATTGTTACATGTTTTCACCGTTACATGTTTTCACCGTTACGTGTTTTCACCGTTACATGTTTTCACCATTACATTTTCACCATTACATGTTTTTCATCGTTACATGTTTTCACTGTACATGTTTTCACCGTTACGTGTTTTCACCGTTACATTTTCACCGTTACATGTTTTTCATCGTTACATGTTTTCACCGTTACACGTTTTTCACTGTTACATGTTTTCACTGTTACACGTTTTTCACTGTTACATATTTTCACCATTACATTTTCACCGTTACATGTTTTTCACCGTTACATGTTTTCACCGTTACATGTTTTCACCGTTACATGTTTTCACCGTTACACGTTTTTTACTGTTACATGTTTTTCACCGTTACATGTTTTCACCGTTACACGTTTTTTACTGTTACATGTTTTCACCGTTACATGTTTTTCACCGTTACATGTTTTCACTGTTACACGTTTTTCACCATTACATGTTTTCACCGTTACACGTTTTTTACTGTTGCATGTTTTTCACAGTTACGTTTTCACCGTTACATGTTTTCACCGTTACACGTTTTTCACTGTTACATGTTTTCACCGTTACACGTTTTTCACTGTTGCATGTTTTTCACAGTTACGTTTTCACCGTTACACGTTTTTCACTGTTACATGTTTTCACCGTTACACGTTTCCACCGTTACACGTTTTCCACTGTTACATTTTCTCTTCCCCTCACTCTCCCTCTCACACTCTTCCCCTCACTCTCCCTTTCACACTCTTCCCCTCACTCTCCCTTTCACACTCTTTCCCTCACTCTCCCTCTCACTGTTCCCCTTACTCTCCCCTCACTCTTCCTCTCACCCCCCTTTCTCACCTCCCCTCCCCAGATTTAATAATATTAGTTTACCAGGCAACTTGAGACTAAAATCTGACTGCCCTTTTTCTGACCCTGAGATTTGCATATCCCGGCCAGCGCGAGACTGTGTAACATTGTGTCTGAATCTGCTCTGAATGGAGAAGCACATAACAACACTACTGAAATGAGTTTGACATTGAAGGGTGACAGATCCAATACTAACTGACTCTGTGTGTGTGTATGTTTGTACTTGTACATCTATCTTTGTGAGGACCGCTGTGACCATTTAGACAATCAGAGTGAGATCTTTAATATGTCATTAATAGGCTTGGTCAGAAACCGACTTTGATTCCACTCTCCAACACCTTTGGGTTTTGGAGAGTGTACATCTGCACAATGCAGATGTACAACCACAGTACATCTGCATTTGTAAAGATTTCATCTCATATCAAATAGCTAACTGCTGGTAATATCATGTCAAAGGTGCCTGTGTGGTGTACTGCTTTGCCCTGTTTTACTAATATGACAATGAAGGGTACTAATTTCCTTGTACAAACTAACAGCTTTGCTTATACCTGCTTGTAGGTTTGTTTCCAGTCAAAGATGGTCTGCCAGCTGTCATGTTCCCCTTAGTTAAAAATCATGCAGCCAGGACCTGATTACCGAAAAGTTACATGTCAGTCTTGCAGAAAGCTCACAAACACTGCCAATCCATTAATCTCTCAATAACCAATAACCCAGCTGTATTAAAATGAGTATAACCAAATTAGTCTTGCAGTATTTGTCAATGTCTAGTGTATATTAAAAATTATTTATCTGAGAAATGTGAATGGGAAACAAAAAGCTTAGTTACCTTTTCCTGCACTAAAAGAATGAAATGAATAGCAATATATTGGCTTTTCTGCGTGTCGTTCCCGGTGATGCAAACAGAATTATCATAGATAGTGGGCTTTGTCTGTGTGCCCTTTCCTTTCGTTGCTGTTGTGTGTTACAGGTTTCCTTTGAGATGTGACCCTGCCCAACTAATTAATGAAGACATCATAAAAAGAAGGACAAACTTGAGCATTCTAGTCTGATTTTAAATTGAAATGTCTGTTGTTTGAGAGCCATCTGGAAGCTATAAGTGCTGGACCAGTATTTATAAAGCAGACAGCACAAACTGCTGTAAGTATTCGATCTAGAGAAAAATGATAACTGAATAATTCTCCTTGGAGTGTTCTGACATTGTTTAATCAACACACTGAGGGACATGCAGATGTTGATTCACACTCATGCCGGCCTTTCTAACATCCATCACTGTGTCACAGGTATGAGATGGTACGAGTTGCTTTGATTAGATCTGCTAATACTTTGTTTACTGTGGAACTTTATCTTTGCCGTCTCACACAGAATTACCAGAAACACAGTCACGTCAGGGCCATTTAAAACTACGTGGAGGAAAAGTCCACCCAAAATTAAACATTTTTCAGCCTTATGTAGATGTTTATAAAATTTAAAATAGGCCACATAACTCACATGGCATGAGGTTTCACATCAGTGGCATCAAACATCATTGGTACTCATGTCTTGTTGCCATATTTGAATATAACCAGGCATTATTAAAATTTGACAAAGCAGAGGGTAGAAGTTTTAGCTGAGAAAAGTGAGATCACAACCCCAGAGATCAAGGTAAACTGGTTTCTCGTGATTTAAACCCTTTAATAGTAACATGAGTGTCACAAAAAAGCAAGAGGTAAAGATTGATTTATTGATTGGGGGCAGGACATCTGTCATCATGCCCTGCAGGCAGACAAAAGCCAATCAGATCTCATAAGCTCATATGTCTACATCATGAGGAATGATCTCTGGTGCCCCGTTGGTACTGTTTTTCTGCTCAGTGTTTGTCATTTAGCTGTAGGTCTGTGTTAATGTGCAGTTCTCATGTGAGCTTTGTGCAGCTGCCTGATAGATCTGGGTGATGAATGCATTTTATTTTTCCTTACTCTACGGCGTCACAGTCATCTGGCCAATTATGCAATCATCTGCCTCTCTCCTTCATCTTTTCTGTACACACACTCACTGCCTCAAACAGTTGATTAAGCAATTATTGTAATTGATTCCAATATGAGTGTGTGTGCTGAAGTGCTCAGTGTGTAGAAACAGCAGTACAGTTAACAGTCTTACATTTAATACACTCGCTGCAGCCTTTAAATGCGTTACGAGTGTGTATTTACCAAGTTAGAGTGCAAACTCAGGCCGAAAGTTTTATGAGAATAGGAAACATTGTTTCTGCAGGAAATATTCTATTCGATTCCCAGGGAGTGCATGTACTAAGAAAATATATAACTTTAATGCACTGTAAGTCGCTTTGGATAAAAGCGAATACCAAATGCGTAAGTGAAACAGCTGTTATGCTGTGTGACAGAGTCTATATGCTCTTTATACTGGTAAAATATGATGCCATAAATATAAAATATGCTCTGATGTTTGTGTGGCGGGGTGGCCACGGTATTTGATTAATAATTAAAAGGCTTTATGAGCTTTTTTGAAATCTAATGCTTAGTATCAGCATTAATGCAGCAGGGCTAAGTAGTCATGGACACACCATGTAAAACTAGTTAAAAGCTACTGGTTTCACAAACCTCATGTAAACATTTCTTAATTTCAAAACAGACATTACTGAAACTAATGATAACTGGTAGTTCAGATGTTGGTTACAGATTGATTAAAATCTGTAACCCGTCATTAAAATGTGAGTCTTAATGAATGTTTCATTGAAAGAAGTGGGTCATGAGAGTTAATTGTTTGTAAATTGTTTTGATTTAACTGATACATCACCTACCTTTTGGCATCTGTTGGGTCAGTTGTTTGTTTACTATAGGGGCTTCTCTAAAGAACTGGCCATCTCCAAGCAAAGACTCTCATTGGCCAGCAGAAGCTAAACCTCAGTCACTCTTATTTTTAGGGCTGAGGACCATGGTGTCTCCAGGGTTTGTGCTAAAGGTTTGTTTTGGACATTCATTGTTCTGGAGGCTGGGCATTGTTGCACACATTTGTGGGATAGTTCACCCAACAATGAAAATTCTTCCATTAATTTCTTAGAGCATTGCTATAGTGACTATATTGTATTGCAGTAGCTAGCCTTTAATTATTAACAATGAATCGAAACTAGTTTGTACATACAGTTTATAGATGAAAGGATTTATCAACATTACTGACTGAAGTTACACATGAAATGGTTACAATGAATATGCATGAAATGGTAAATACCATATACAATAAACTCTAACCAGTGTATGTGAAGACCATTACCTTATACATAAAGAGTAGAAGACAGAGAGGAATGGAAGTTGGGCCTAGAGCTCAGATAAAGAAGATCATAAAAGACCATGTTTAATACCCACTGTACTGGACAAATGGCAGAACCCCTGCATACAACACAAACATCTCAGCCAATAGCCTTTGGTCTCTGTCAGCTCATCTGTGGGCTCTGGAATGCAAAGGGTCCCTTTAGGCAAGGTGATGGGGTTGTGACAGCAATAAATGCCATTTAATATTCAACTCTACTTTTGTATGGACACAAAGCCACTGAAGCATTTCTCAAAATATCTTCTTTTGTGTTACAATATCTCTATAACACTTTGGGGACTCTCAATGTCACATATTTGTTTGATTAGTGGAATATAAGAACCATAAATATTTCTTCTCTATTTGACTTAATACTGTGTGTGGTATAATGAATAGTTTGATGTAGAGGTGTGTTCTCTGCATCAATGATGCATTGAGCATTGGTGGAGAAATGTACTATGAATGAATTGCCCCCACTATTGCTCTAAGTTTTGCACTGATTAAATTTCCTGGATGTTATTGATCTAAATCTGATTGTGTGCATTTATCAGGGTAATTAATTTCAAGACTCTGTCATTCCCTTGCTATAATCCAGGAAGTTAAATGTTAGTGTACATGAACTGTTTCTGCACAGCCAAACAGTCTGACCAACAGAAATAAGTTTTCACAGCAAGAGCAAAAATTAAGGCAACATCGCTGATGGAGGCAGAGAGACATAGGTGAAACATAGCCGAAGATACTGCAAAGGAGAGCGAGAGAGGCCAAGCGTAGAAGGAGGAGGCTGCCACTGTGTGCTGGCGAGTTTCCTGTCAGGTCTAGAGACTCATTTTTGTCATGAAGAATTCATCAAACACACATACACAGCCAGCGTGCAGGCCAGTCTTTAGTGAAGTTTGTGTTTGCTTTTCACTGCACCAGACGTGAATAGCCAAGACTGTGTGTGTGTGTGCTTAGCAGCTGAAGTAACAGTTGTTTATAACAGTTTTCTTTAATGTAAAATTTATGACTGCTCTCCTTAAAAGATCCAGAATCAGGTCATGCTGGCTTTCATCATCTGCCTGGATGAGTCAAGCGTCTTACTTCACCTACCTATTCAACTGCTGTTAACACAAATGTCTAATAAGCCAATCACATGTAGACAATCACAATCTAGTCATGGTCAGGAAATCTGCTAAAGAACAAGATAAAAGCTCATTTAAGTGACTAATTTTAGTTCACCCAAAATGAAAATTCTTTCATCATTTACTCACCTTCATGTCACTCAAACCTGTATGAACGTTTTGCTTCTTAGGAACACAAAATGTGAAATTTTGAAGTACACTGGTAACCAAACAACAGTGGCACCTATTGACATTGTATGGACAAAGAAAAACATGAGACATTTCTCAAAATATCTTTTGTATTCCACAGAAAAATTGGTTTGGAGGGTTTTGGAATTACATTATGAGTAAATGATAGAAAAAATCATTTTTGGACACCACAATATGACAATATATATAATCTATTTAATTAAGTAGCCAGTGTACATATTTGTAAAGATAAAAAGGGCAAGTAAATAATGAAAGTGTTTAATATGATGGTGAACTGCTGTTTAATGTGTGAGTGAATGATAAACTCTGCTCACAGTGGCATTAGTTTCCATGAAACATTCAGAGTAAGTGCTGAGACTGACAGCTGCAAATGAAAGTTAGTCTATTTAAACAACTAATGCTCAGATCAATATTCTGTCTGTTTAATCAGACCTGGTTGAGCACTTTACAAGACCTGAAGAGTGTCTGAGCTCTTAGAATCTGAAAAGACAACAGAATAGTAAAATCGGTCTGATTACATAGTGTTTTATCTGTTGACGTAAACACAAAGGGGGGAATTTACCAAACCATTCAGCACGTGCTGTTTCAGTGAAAACAGCTGATCACCAATAGTCCAACTTAATCTGCACAAAATGCACACTGCTGTTGTGATGTGCCAAGCATGTTTACATGAATTCAGAATTTTTTAACTGCAGAATGGCTCCTTACTATGCAAATGATGCAATAGATGTTTCTTGCATGCGTTTCTTTGTTTTTTTTTAACTGTAAAATGCAAAAAGGATTTAAGGTCACAAGATATCAACTTTTCCAAAACAGTCCAGTTTTAAATGTTGGCAGATGCAGATGGCTTACAAATAAAATCAAATCAAGTTTATTGTCACAATCGAAAATCTTGAGTGCGGCTCCAGACAGTGCAAATACAGTATGTAACAGACACGTAACAGTAACACAAATTTACATATAACAGTATTCAGTATATACAATGGGCAAAATGGACAGAATTTACATAACTGTACACAAAATTACAAATTTACAATAAACAGTATACATTATATGCACATGGACATGTTGTAGTGTACTTAATAAATATGTACAAATATACATATGTAACAATTTACATTTGTACACACAATATGTGCTTTTACATATATGTGTGTATACACACACACACACACACACACATGCATACACACAGTAAATATATTATGTAAAGTGTACACATGCTGATTTTTCTTCCAAGTCATTGTTACAGGCCATTTTGAAGAAGGATGTGACAGAGCGAGAGAGAGAGACAATTAAAATCAAACATTCAGCAGCACCATGTTGTATATAAGGAGTATATAAGAACATTGTACATTTCTAAAGGTTCTCTCGTCACTGAAGCATTTGGACGGTGAAACTGTGAGAGTTAAAGTGACTGTTTTGAGTGAGAGCAGGTCTAGCAGCACAACACATCAAAAAAAAACAAATAAAAACTCCAGCCTTCCCACGCAAAAGAGGGTGAGAGAGTCATGGGTGAGAGAGCCAAGGGTTCACCCACCATCGGAGTTTAGAACAGGCTGTAATTGGTTAGATGTTTGTGGAGAGCAGCTGAGTGCCACTGCAGAATTTCATCATCATCTCTTTCATCTCGGGAGCAGATGAGAGAAGAGTTAGGCTGCTTTGAAAATGGAAGCAGTGTGCGGTTGCACTTGGGGAAATGATTTGGACTTAAAAGTTTGTGGAGAGTTGTCTGCATTGCCAGCATTCTGTTTGCATTCATTTGCTTTTTAGTGGAGCAAAACGTTCAGAGAGACGCCTCTCCACTGCAGCCTGAATGTAATGTGCAAACTGAGTGTCCAGGTGAAATGTAGAAGAGAAAAGAGCCCTTTTATGAGATGCCTCTGTGAGAAAGTATGATATGACTGAAGAAACATTTGAAATGAACTGACTGTCCTGCCTTCAGACGAGGTGAAGACTCTCATAGCAGCCTTGTTCTAACTGTTCTGTACAGCTAACAACAAGTTGCCATTCTGTGTGTGGGGAAATCTTTGATTCTTCTGACAGTTCCCTGCAGAATAAACAGTTTAAGACAATCTGAAGCTGGGTTGCTGGTTGTATTCTCATGAAGCCAGTATTTTGAAATACAGCATATTTTTGCTTCAGTTTTTTGTTTAATTCTGATCAAGAATCATCTGTTTGTAATGTAGTGCTAAATCTAAATGCAACAACCTTTCCATTTAAGTTTCTGGTAGGTGGTAAGGAAAGAACGTCTAGCACACATAATGGAGTGAACTTCTATATTGACAAATAAATGATTCAGTTGCTATTGACATTTTTAACAGTTTCATTACTTTATCACTAATCTCATGTTGATGTTAAACTGTTTTGTTGTTCAGTTTAGTTATCAGAGTTACAAACTGAATCTTGAAATTATTTAAAATATATGCTATTTTGCTATGCTAAGTTTGCTATGTTTGTCTTGTCTTTATAGTGGCTGTCTTGTCCCGCTCCAGCTGACTCAGTTAGCATTGCAGTGTTGTTTCTCCTTCTCTTTGGCCTGACACAACAACAGTATCAACCCCAGCGATGGACCTGACCTGTGACTTGTTTAGCACTGAAACATCCAAACAAACAAAGGAAAAAAGCATCTAAAATTTATAATATACACACAAAATCTTCATTAACCAACACACCAAAGCACAACAAAAATACCAGCGTATAAACACAACAAAAACACCAAATACTAAACACCAAACCCATGGTAAAATACTTTGGTATTCATTTGCCCTATCTAATTCTTTTTCTGGGTGTATTGCCCAACTACAGGTTTATTGTGTTTAAAGGAAACCATCAAAAATAACACAATTCAATTTTGTCTGAAAGATGCAATCCTACTAGTTAGTAGCAATCTGTTGATCAACGTAGACATTTTTGGCCTGTGCTATCAATGTAGCATGTGTCTGTAAACCTTGAGTAATCCTAGATAACTGCTGTTGGCCAATGGTGTAGCAGGCATGGACTGCTCAAGTTGGGGAAGCTCTCCTGTGGCACTATCTGAAGATCAGTCATGTCTGTGTCTCTGTAGCATCACTGACTCTTGAGTCGCTTCCAGCTGCCTTTGATGTTTTTTGTAATAGCTCTTTAAAACTTTTGTACTGATCAAACAATAATGAGTTAGATGTTATGTAGGACAGACCGCAGTCTTCTGAATCTGCTGGTTATAGATTAGGAAAATCTCTTAGGAGAGCTTGTGGTCCAAGCCCACTGTTCACTCTTTTCGTGTGTAAAACCATCAGCTGGGTTATTAGTAGAGCACTGATCTCAGCACACTTGTAATACAAGCACAGAAAAATTCTGCTAAATCTGCATTTGATTTATTGGATGTGTGGTGTTTTTAAGTCCTGGTTGCCGTCAGCCTGTGATAACTTCTTTAATGACCTGCAGTATGTCAGAGGAGGGTTTGTGTACCTGCTGAACATAGTGGATTGTGGGATTGCTCAGGTCGAGCCTGGAATCAGCCAGTCACACACTGTGTGTGTGTGTGTGTTTATGCATGTGTGTGTATCTAATTAGCTCAATAAAATTCCCTATTCTCCCTCCCTCTCCTCTTCTTCTGTCTTCTGTTATCCCTTCTCTCCTTTCTCCTCACTTCTACCCTCCTTTTCTTCCCTCCAAAAGCGTTCATGCCTGCAGAATTGAAGATGATATGAACAGAAGAAATGTTTTTCTGTCAATCTCACAGAGTAATCAGTGGCTCACTTTGGCTGTGAGTCATGGCTAAAGTAAATGTCAAATTAATATTAGCTTTGACTCTCTCTCTTTCTGTTGTTAATAGTTTTTACATGTCCCTTGTTTATATGTGGTGATATGGACATCAGACCCACTGC
This sequence comes from Chromobotia macracanthus, assembly GCA_036877525.1. Lineage (NCBI taxonomy): Eukaryota > Metazoa > Chordata > Actinopteri > Cypriniformes > Botiidae > Chromobotia > Chromobotia macracanthus. The sequence continues at coordinate 677,350 of JAZGTH010000091.1, read as the reverse complement.
ATTTGGTTCTGTGTTATAATGTGTTTATTGATTACTCATGTCAATCACCTGCTTCTGTGAAACAGAGACAGCAGAGACATTAGTCAGAGGTCTCAAACACAAATGACCTGAGGGTCGCTAACCTGCTGGTTTCTTCCACTGAGACAGTGTTCCTACAAACATGAATTTGAAAGTTTTAATGCTTTCAGTGTGCCTCAAACAGAATTTTAAAATGTAAGAATCTGAAGAATTTCCTGTTTTAAATGCCTCTGTAACTCTTCAGACATGACTGGAGGCATTATCTGCAGCTATAAATCCATATAAAGTTCCTTTATGCTTGAAAACGTACATAAACCTGCTTCTGAGGAACAGAGAGCAGGTGTTGTTTGTACGTTTGTAAGTGTGTGGCTGCAGAGTGCTATTAGCATCATCTTTCTCTCAGTGCCACTGCTGGCCTGATTCATAAAGCCCTGGACAAACACAACCTGGATACTGACGTCTTTGTTTCATAGATGCTCATCTGATCACCTGAACTGTACATGCCATAATACTAAACTAAAGGAATTCCTTAAGTTCTAAAGTAACTGCTCACCACAGACACACATACACTTCTCAGAACTTGGTGAAACAAGAACCCCAGTTCCCAAACAGAATTCATACTGCATCTGTGTTTGTAGTCTTTTTGCCTTCAGTTACAAGTGGAGAATAGAGGATACTGGCTGTAAACATAAATCCATCTGCACTTTTGATCAAAAGAATGACATAGTATGCTTTACTCTACACTGCCCAAAACTGGATCAGCCTTTTCTTTTAATCAAAATAAATCATTTTGTGGGAGACTTTGCTTTTTGCAACTTTGTAGATTAAATGCAGCTTGTTTGTGATAAAGAGGTTTATATCTAGAAACACGTGATTGACTTCCATTCAGTGTAGAGCAGGGGTGATGCCCAAAAAATTACTACAATTACTACAATAGCTTTTTAACAAAAATACCTCTCTAACATCCTCTTCCACCCCCCCGAGGGTCTTAAGGAGAGCAGAGAACCCTCTGTAGAGAGGCTAGTACTCTATTCATACACAAGCGGACCAGTGTTGTAAAGGGAGCTGGTAAGGATTAGTTGCCACCACTCGGAACTGCTATCCTCAGATGAGCTCTGCAGGGAGCGGAGGATCCTCTGTACATAGGGTGATTCTCCACACTTGCCCTGGGGCCAGAGATCTAATGAGAGCTAGTAGTTTACTACCCATAGCCATTTGAAACTACTGACCCTTAATGGAGCTGTGGGGGAGTGGGGGATCCCCTAGTGTGAAGGACCCTCTATGCTATAGGAGCGGAGAGGAGAAGAGATGAGAGAGAGGGTAGGAGGGGAGAGGAGAAGAAAAGGATGCAAAAGGAAAGAGGACCGTAAAGAATATGTGTAGATGGATGAGGAGAGGGAATCAAATCATAACTAAAGATCAGATGTTCTTGCATGTTGTACGTAAATTTAATTTCAAATCCGGTTGCTGAGTTATTTTTAAATCAAGTAAAGCAAATCAATGGTTAGTTCTGTTTGTATGAGGGTGCAGGAAAAAGTCAGATTTCTAGATCTGGAGAACACTATATATAAAGAGTGACAGAGATGACCCCATACCTGAGGAGAACAGTGACGGAGAAGCACTTTTGACCATTGAGAAATGACTCAATGACTTACAGATGCACTTCTGTCATTGTGACGAATCAGAGTGACCTTTATCTGAGGCAAGATTTGCTGTGTTCAGCGGTGTGTGTGGATGACATCCTCTGACTGTGTGTGGATGACATCCTCTCAGTGTATGTGTGGATGACATCCTCTAAGTGTGTGTGTGTGGATGACATCCTCTCAGTGTGTGGACGACATCCTCTGAGTGTGTGTGTGTGGATGACATCCTCTCAGTGTGTGTGTGTGGACGACATCCTCTGAGTGTGTGTGTGTGGATGACATCCTCTCAGTGTGTGGATGACATCCTCTCAGTGTGTGGATGATATCCTCTGAGTGTGTGTGTGTGGATGACATCCTCTGAGTGTGTGTGTGTGGACGACATCCTCTGAGTGTGTGTGTGTGTGGATGACATCCTCTGAGTGTGTGTGTGTGGGCATCGAGGTGTGTGTGTGGATGACATCCTCTAGTGTGTGTGTGTGGACATCCTCGAGTGTGTGTGTGTGTGGATGACATCCTTAGTGTGTGTGTGGATGACATCCTCTGAGTGTGTGTGTGGAACGACATCCTCTGAGATGTGTGGATCAGTGTGTGTGTGGATGACATCCTTGTGTGTGTGTGTGGATCCCTGAGTGACATCTTGAGTGTGTGTGTGGATGACATCCTCTGAGTGTGTGTGTGTGGATGACATCCTCTGAGTGTGTGTGTGTGGATGACATCCTCTGAGTGTGTGTGTGAACGACATCCTCTGAGTGTGTGTGTGTGTGGATGACATCCTCTCAGTGTGTGTGTGGATGACATCCTCTGAGTGTGTGGATGACATCCTCTGAGTGTGTGTGTGTGGATGACATCCTCTGTGTGTGTTGAAGACATCCTCTGAGTGTGTGTGTGTGTGGATGACATCCTCTCAGTGTGTGTGTGGATGACATCCTCTGAGTGTGTGAACGACATCCTCTGAGTGTGTGTGTGTGTGGATGACATCCTCTCAGTGTGTGTGTGGATGACATCCTCTGAGTGTGTGGATGACATCCTCTGAGTGTGTGTGTGTGGATGACATCCTCTGAGTGTGTGTGTGTGGATGACATCCTCTCAGTGTGTGTGTGTGGACGACATCCTCTCAATGTGTTTGTGGATGACATCCTCTCAGTGTGTGTGTGTGGATGACATCCTCTGAGTGTGTGTGTGTGGATGACATCCTCTGAGTGTGTGTGTGTGGATGACATCCTCTGAGTGTGTGTGTGTGGAGATTTGACATCCTCTGAGTGTGTGTGTGGATGACATCCTCTGAGTGTGTGTGTGTGGATGACATCCTCTGAGTGTGTGTGTGGATGACATCCTCTGAGTGTGTGTGTGTGGATGACATCCTCTGAGTGTGTGTGTGTGGATGACATCCTCTGAGTGTGTGTGTGGATGACATCCTCTGAGTGTGTGTGTGTGGATGACATCCTCTGAGTGTGTGTGTGTGTGGATGACATCCTCTGAGTGTGTGTGTGTGGATGACATCCTCTGAGTGTGTGTGTGTGGACGACATCCTCTGAGTGTGTGTGTGTGATTGTGGATGACATCCTCTGAGTGTGTGTGTGTGTGATGACATCCTCTGATGATATGTGTGTGGATGACATCCTCTGAGTGTGTGTGTGTGGATGACATCCTCTGAGTGTGTGTGTGTGTGGATGACATCCTCTGAGTGTGTGTGTGTGGATGACATCCTCTGAGTGTGTGTGTGTGTGATGACATCCTCTGAGTGTGTGTGTGTGTGGATGACATCCTCTGAGTGTGTGTGTGTGTGGATGACATCCTCTGAATATGTGTGTGGATGACATCCTCTGAGTGTGTGTGTGTGGATGACATCCTCTGAGTGTGTGTGTGTGGATGACATCCTCTGAGTGTGTGTGTGTCTTAGTGTGTGTGTGTGGGCGAATCCTCTGAGTGTGTGTGTGTGGATGACATCCTCTGAGTGTGTGTGTGGATGACATCCTCTGAGTGTGTGTGTGTGGATGACATCCTCTGAGTGTGTGTGTGTGTGGATGACATCCTCTGAGTGTGTGTGTGAACGACATCCTCTGAGTGTGTGTGTGTGTGGATGACATCCTCTGAGTGTGTGTGTGTGGACGACATCTTCTGAGTGTGTGTGTGTGGATGACATCCTCTGAGTGTGTGTGTGTGTGGACGACATCTTCTGAGTGTGTGTGTGTGGATGACATCCTCTCAGTGTGTGTGTGTGTGTGTGGACTACATCCTCTGAGTGTGTGTGTGTGGATGACATCTTCTGAGTGTGTGTGTGTGGATGACATCCTCTCAGTGTGTGTGTGTGTGGATGACATCCTCTCAGTGTGTGTGTGTGTGTGGACGACATCCCCTGAGTGTGTGTGGATGACATCCTCTGAGTGTGTGTGTGTGTGGATGACATCCTCTGAGTGTGTGTGTGGACGACATCCTCTGAGTGTGTGTGTGTGGATGACATCCTCTCAGTGTGTGTGTGTGGACGACATCCTCTCAGTGTGTGTGTGTGGACGACATCCTCTGAGTGTGTGTGTGGACGACATCCTCTCAGTGTGTGTGTGGACGACATCCTCTCAGTGTGTGTGTGGTGCATGCACATCTTGGCTTTCAGATGCCTCTGTCTTAGACTAGATGAATGAGCCTGGAGAAACATTAATGTCAGCAAAACTGTGCTGCCTCCACACACATCCACACACTGTTTACTTTTAAATTGTAGATCATGGCAGCGCTCTCCTGTGATCTCATATTCAAATCAGAATAAATATACACACAGGAAAGATTACAGTTTAACATAGCTTTGAAAGTATAAGTTCCCACCCTCCCTTATATTTTAATATAAATATTTATCTTCTGTGGACAGCGCAGGAACACAAACAGTGTATCCAGTCATTGCATTTGATCTCTTTGAGCATCAAACGCATCTACTCAAAATAAAATGGCTGCAATTCATTTACTATTATCAGCGTAATAAAGTACAGGTGTAACTCTTTTAAAAGCAGACACATGGGAGTTTGTTGTCCAAATTGTCAGACAATTTCAAGTCATGACAACAAGTAAAGACATTTACTGTGGTGATTAAAATTAGAATTTCATGAAGGTAATATGTGACATAGGGCTTGTTGAACTTTAGAAATTATTAAATGTTGAATTGGTTTATCATTTACCTCTAAAATATTATATGGTCATGCA